>JABMCL010003504.1:35000-65000 GCA_018857735.1 Alviniconcha marisindica
TGATGACCTTTAAGGGCCTAGGATACAAGTGTTAAACCTCAAAGAACTAGGACACAAGTGTTGACCCTCAAAGAACTAGGACACAAGTGACGACCCTCAAAGAACTAGGACACAAATGTTCACCCTCAAGGACCTAGGACACGAGTGTTGACCTTCACGGACCTTAGACACAAGTGACGACCCTCAAAGAACCAGGACACAAGTGTTCACCCTCAAAGAACTAGGACACAAGTGTTAACCCTCAAGGACCTAGGACAGATCCTCAAAGAACTAGGACACAAGTGTTGACCCTCAAAGAACTAGGAAACAAGTGTTAACCCTCAAAGAACTAGGACACATGTGTTGGCCCTCAAGGACGAAGGACACATGTGTTGACCCTCAAGGACCTTAGACACATGTCACGACCTTCAAGGACCTAGGACACAAGTGACGACCTTCAAGGACCTAGGACACAAGTGACAATCTTCAAGGACCTAGGATACAAGTGATGACCTTTAAGGGCCTAGGATACAAGTGTTGACCCTCAAAGAACTAGGACACAAGTGTTGATCCTCAAGGACCTAGGACACAAGTGTTCACCTTCAAAGAACCTAGGACATAAGTAACGACCCTCAAAGACCTAGGACAGATTCTCAAGGACCTAGGACACAAGTGTTGACCTTCGAGGACTTAAGACACAAGTGCCCCCCACCCCCCACCCCCACCCTCCACCCCCCAAAGGACCTAAGACACAAGTGACGATACTCGGGGTCACAGGACACTAGGTACGATTTCGGAGCCTATAAATAGAAAAGTGATCCGCGAAGAACCCAGGGCGCAGACAAGCCTAAATCCCGTTCTTAACTGGGCGAATGTTTGTTCGCTGAGCATAGTTCGGACAGTTCGACGAACTATGATTCTTTTCTTAATTGAACTTTTAGTTCGCCGAACATGTTTCGGACAGTTCGACGAACTTTACTTCGTTCTCAACTGGCTTGTAATGAGATGCAAGCTTCGGCCCGAACTTGCGGCAGACGCGCAGCAGACAGCATGATAGAAAATGTAGGCTAAAGTCAAGTCAAGTCAAGTCAATATACTTTAATCATCCCTCACAGGGTAATTCAACTAATTCTCATTCTGGGTCCCCGATACAAGGCTGCGCCTCCCACACGTCAACAAATTAAAAAAATCCTCCGAAGCGAATGAAGAACCTAGCGACACCGTCATCCATTTTTATTTTTATTTCTTCCTCATCCACAGGAGAGCTCTGCTCTCAGCCAATCAGAGGCAATGTTCGTCGAATAGGGCGAATGTTCCCAGAACATGTTGAGCGAAGCTTTTTGGACCCCGAATATAGCTTCGTCGCAGTTCGACGAATACTTCCAACTAGGTTCGCGAAGCAAATGTTTGCCCAATTAAGAACCAGCTAGGTTCGCCGAATACTCCCAACTAGGTTCGCGAACAAACATTCGACCAATTAAGAACGGGCTTAAAGGATATAGGACTCCGATGGTCGCGACAGACCTTTCGGGACCTAATACACAAACGGCGACCCTGATAAATCGACCACACATGCAAGGGGCGCACAGAGAAATTCGAGGTAAAGGTATCCACATCGATTCCGGCACTCCCACGAGGGCTTGCTGCGAGAAATAATAGCAAGACGTTCCTCAAACCATTGTCATGAGGGGCGGAAAGAAAAGGAAGAGAGAAAGATAAAAGAGAGAGGGGGAGGGGGGTGCAGACAGACAGACAGACAGACAAGAGAGACAGAGAGAGGCATAAACATAGAGAGTGACAGAGACAGAGATGAGGAGGAGGAAAAGAAGAAGAAGAAAAAGATGATGGATGATGATGATGATGGAAGAAAAAAAGGGGTAGGGGGGAGGTAGTTGGGGTGGGGGGGGGGGGGGGGGGGGGGTGTTCCCATTTGATGCACTCTGTAAAGCTAGGAAGTAGTGAACAACTGCTGGAGAGGTTGACAAAATAGAACAGATCTAGCGAAATGTACTCACCTATACGACGAAACACAAGGAACAATTAAACACAAGTGCTTTCCACAGAAAGCCTTCGTCAGGTGTAAGAAGACAGATAGATAACGATAAAATATTTTATTATCATCTACCTTCTTACTCCTGACGAAGACAAGCGCTTTTGACAGAAAATCTTTCGTCAGGTGTAAGTAGATAGATAGATAGATAGATAGATAGATAGATAGATAGATAGATAGATAGATAGATAGATAGACAGATAGATAGATAGATAATAAAATATAATAAAAATGAATAAAAATCAATTCTTCGTCAGTTGTAAGAAGATATATACATAATAATAATAATAAAATAACATTATCTATCTATCTTCTTACACCTGACGAAGGCTTTCTCTCGAAAGCGCCTGCGTTTCAATGTTCCTTGTGTTTCCGTCAAATTATAGGCGAGTACGCTTCCCTGGATCTGCTCTGCTGTGTAAGCCTAAACGAAATGCCCAAAAGGACGCAGGAGAAACAGGAACTGGACCGTCGTGATACTCACGTCCGGAGTCATGAACCCCACGATGATGGGCGCGATGAAGCCAGGCAGGGTGGCAGCGGTGTTGGTGATGCCGAAGAGGGTGCCGGCGTAGTCGGGTGCCAGGTCGGCGTGGTTGATCATGTAGGAGGCGAAGGCAAAGCCAGTGAAGCCTACGGCACAGCAGAGCGTGAAGATGGCGATGTACTTGTTGTGGCAGTCCACGTAGGCCGTGGCCACCAGAAACACGGCTGGGCCCAATAAGCCTGCAACAGACAGCAGAACAGCTGGTGGTGGTGGTGGTGGTTGTGGTGGTGGTGGTGGTGGTGTGCAACAGACGGCAGAACTGCTGGTGGTGGTGGTGG
The DNA here is from genome assembly GCA_018857735.1 of Alviniconcha marisindica. Lineage (NCBI taxonomy): Eukaryota > Metazoa > Mollusca > Gastropoda > Provannidae > Alviniconcha > Alviniconcha marisindica. Next base: position 37,855 of record JABMCL010003504.1, read on the forward strand.
TGGTGATGGTGATGTGCAACAGACGCCAGAACAGCTGGTGGTGGTGGTGGTGGTGGTGGTGGTGGTGGTTGTGTGCAACAGACGCCAGAACAGCTGGTGGTGGTGGTGGTGGTGTGCAACAGACGCCAGAACAGCTGGTGGTGGTGGTGGTGGTGGTGTTGGTGGTGTGCAAAAGACGCGAGAACAGCTGATGGTGGTGGCGGCGGTGGTGGTGGTGTGCAACAGACGCCAGAACAGCTGATGGTGGTGGCGGCGGCGGTGGTGGTGGTGGTGGTGGTGTGCAACAGACGCCAGAACAGCTGATGGTGGTGGCGGCGGCGGTGGTGGTGGTGGTGGTGGTGTGCAACAGACGCCAGAACAGCTGATGGTGGTGGCGGCGGCGGTGGTGGTGGTGGTGGTGGTGTGCAACAGACGCCAGAACAGCTGATGGTGGTGGTGGTGGTGTGCAACAGACGCCAGAACAGCTGGTGGTGGTGGTGGTGGTGGTGATGGTAGTGGTGGTGGTGATAGTGGTGTGCAACAGACGCCAGAACAGTTGGTGGTGGTGGTGGTGGTTATGGTAGTGGTGGTGGTGATGGTGGTGTGCAACAGACGCCAGAACAGGTGGTGGTGGTGGTGGTGGCGGTGGTGGTGGTGGTGTGCAACAGACGCCAGAACAGGTGGTGGTGGTGGTGGTGGTTATGGTAGTGGTGGTGGTGATGGTGGTGTGCAACAGACCCCAGAACAGTTGGTGGTGGTGGTTGTGATGGTAGTGGTGGTGGTGATGGTGGTGTGCAACAGACCCAGAACAGGTGGTGGTGGTGGTGGTGGCGGTGGTGGTGGTGGTGTGCAACAGACGCCAGAACAGGTGGTGGTGGTGGTGGTGGTTATGGTAGTGGTGGTGGTGATGGTGGTGTGCAACAGACCCCAGAACAGTTGGTGGTGGTGGTGGTGATGGTAGTGGTGGTGGTGATGGTGGTGTGCAACAGACGCCAGAACAGGTGGTGGTGGTGGTGGTGGCGGTGGTGGTGGTGGTGTGCAACAGACGCCAGAACAGGTGGTGGTGGTGGTGGTGGTTATGGTAGTGGTGGTGGTGATGGTGGTGTGCAACAGACCCCAGAACAGGTGGTGGTGGTGGTGGTGATGGTAGTGGTGGTGGTGATGGTGGTGTGCAACAGACGCCGGAACAGGTGGTGGTGGTGGTGGTGGCGGTGGTGGTGGTGTGCAACAGACGCCAGAACAGCTGTAGTTGTTGCTGTTGTTGGTGTTGTTGTTGGTGGTGGTGGTGATCGTGGTGTTATTGTTGTTGGTGGTGGTGTTGCTGTTGTTGTTGGTGGTGGTGATGGTGGTGGTGGCGGTGGTGGTGGTGTGCAACAGACGCCAGAACAGCTGTAGTTGTTGCTGTTGTTGTTGGTGGTGGTGGTGATGGTGATCGTGGTGTTGTTGTTGTTGGTGGTGGTGTTGCTGTTGTTGGTGGTGGTGGTGATGGTGGTGGTGGTGGTGGTGGTGGTGGTGTGCAACAGACGCCAGAACAGCTGTTGTTGTTGTTGTCGCTGCTGTTGTTGGTCGTGGTGGTGGTGAGCAAGAGACGCCAGGACAGCTGTTGTTGTTGTTCTTGAACAAACGCCGGAACAGATGTTGCTGTTGTGGGGACAGCTGTTGTCGCTGTTGTTGGTGTGCAACATACGCCGGAACAGCTGTTGTTGTTCTCTTTGATGTAGCGTACCCCGGCTTAACGCAATGGCGAGTCACTCGATGTACACAGACAAATGCATTCCATAGGGTAGGAGACAGTGACTGTTCCATTTTGTCTTTTGAATGCCCGGCCACATGGGCTGCTAGACGCTCTCTGAAGAGGATTTCTTTCCTACCTGGATGCTAGATGCTGTTATGCAAGGAGTTGTTGGCTGAAGATAGTTCCCCACGTAACTATGTAGCGCGTAACAACATTTTAGTGTAGCCTTGGTGTTCTTGCTGGTATCAGTGGGTTAACGTGATTGCAATATCCATTTTTAGCCCCGTCGGTTCGCTGTCCTCAAATGTTTTGAGGATGCGTGTGTGAGTATATATACTTGTGTATAGCACTGGTATAGTACGGAATGAACTGATATGTGGATATGCCAGCGTAGTGCATACTTCAAGTTCATTCCGTCCACACCCACCACCCACCCACCCACCCACCCACCACACCACACACCACATACATAGACACACACCCCACACACACACACACACACACACACACACACACACACACACACACACACACAAAACACACACACATACACACTCACGCAGCACACAACACACACACACACACACACACACACACACACACACACACACACACACACACACACACACACACACACACACACACCACACACACACACACAAAACACACACCACGCACCACACACACACACAACACACCACAACACACACACATACACACACACACACACACACACCCCCCCCACACACACACAACACACACACACACACACACACACACACACACACACACACACACTCTCATACCATTTGAGGACCACGAACCGACGGGGCTAAAAGTGGACATTGCCAGTGTGACACAGCCTAAGCCAAGGCGAGCAGCTTTTGAAAGTACTGATGCTTATAACAACAACAACAAATGCAACAATGCTGGCTTGTCCATGCAGTAACAATAAGCATGCACCAGTAGGTATGTCGGAATTATAACTATCACATTTGTGCATGCAATGGTATATTCTAAAGAGCAACAGCTCTTCGATCAGCGATAAAACATTCCTATATTTTATAGGAATACAAAATACACGTTCCTATACATCGACATAATATGTCTTCAGGCGTTTCGCGCTATGTGCTAATTATTTGAGACTTTCTCATTGGCTGAAACTGCTCGGCTGATTGTAGCCACCTAACCGTCAATTCCTCTTCAAAAAATACTAATGGCACTTTTCAAATAGTTCTGTTTACGATTACTTTGATACATTATTATTTAAGCTGTCGTTCGACCTTTAGGTTTTTATTCTAATTAAGCGAGTGAAATTGTATAAGTATTCACTTACTTTTTGTTGTTGTTGTTGTTGTTGCTTGTTTATTATTTGCCGGAGGCAGACAATCGAATTTCCTTTTTAAGGATTAATGAGATAACAATTAATAACTGATGTGGGTTTTTTTTTTGTAAACTGCGATCCGCATGAATGCCCGTGGCCAATACAAGCAAACCTGAGCACTCACCGAGAACAGCGAAGGATTTCCGAACAATGAGCATTGGCACTTTCTTGGAGATGATGAAATCCGATAAGACACCAGCCCCCATCGTGGACAGCCAGAACACGAGGTAAGGCAGCATAGAGTAGGCTCCGTTCTGGTGAGGATGGGCAGCAAACACACCAAAATGACCATGGCAGTAACAGAAAGGATGGTGATGAATTGAGATGATGGTTCCAACATGATGACGGCGGCAACAGAAAGGATGGCGATGAATTGAGATGATGGTTCCAACATGATGACGGCGGCAACAGAAAGGTTGGCGATGAATTGAGATGATGGTTCCAACATGATGACGGCGGCAACAGAAAGGATGACGATGAATTGAGATGATGGTATCAACATGATGACGGCGGCAATAGAAAGGATGCTGATGAATTGAGATGATGGTACCAACATGATGGCGGCAGTAACGGAAAGGATGACGATGAATTGAGATGATGGTACCAACATGATGACGGCATTAACAGAAAGGATGATGATGAATTGAGACAATTGTACCAACATGATGATGGCGGTAACAGACGGGGTGATGATGAAATAAGATGATGGTACCAACATGATGATGGCGATAACAGATGATAAGTAAGTAAGTAATTTGGTGTTTTACGCCCAGTCAACCATTACGGTTATCTCAGGGCGTTACACATTTTGTCGATACACAGTAACTGTTAAAAATATTTCCACCAGGATCCCATCTTCCCCCGACACGGGATGCAGCGCACGGCAAACACGCTGGGTCTGAAGGTGACCGCAGAGAGCAAGAAGAACTATATAAAGAAGAGCTGTGTTGTAGATAAATACAGGAGAATGGCCGGTTAGGTAGAAATAAGCTGTAAGAAGGGAGCTGAAAACGGAGGTATCGTGGAGAGAGCTTTTGGAATGAAATATAGTTGAAAGGGCCGGTAGACAGAAACTAGACGTAAGGATGATGATGAATTGAGATGATGGTAGTGAATGCGGTGGTGATGAAGATAAAGATCATTACAACAATGCTGATGAATGAAACGCCGACGTTGAGGATGAATTAATCAATTAATGATGGTACTATGATGGGGAGCGGGAATAGCTCAGTGGTTAGAGCGCCGGACTCGTGATTGAAAGGTCGCGGGTTCCAGTCCCCGCAGGACCGGAGGGAGGATTTTCTTCCCCATGGTCAACTTTCCGTGCTGACCTTTCTTTCGGTATCCGTTCCACCTCCCCGTTACCGCAGTAACATGTAAAAAGATCCCGGTCATTCCGCCAAAAGTGCAGGTGGCAGGTTACAGATAAACATGCATGCATCCTACATATATGTGGCTTTGGATGAAGTGACAGGGTGCATAGCTGTATGGTGTACACAGAACGTGCCGAGACGGCAGCAGTTTCATGTGGCACCAGCCATGTCAGCGCTGTAAGCACAGCACTTCGGTAGATATTCAAAAACGCGCTACAAAAAGCTAGTCACTCGTGTAGAATCACATGCGAGCGCAGTGAGTCTGCTCGAGAGAGGAGAATAGAGCTATATAAAAGCGATCAACAACTACTACTATGATCTTGAGGTAGAATTCCAGTTGAGCCTGAAAACATTCTAGCGATGAGCCAGTTCGTTATATTGGTTTGTGTTTCAGTCGAATGAGTTGAAATCCTACCTATGACTTGTGTTGTTGTTTTTTAAGGCGGTCCCGAGCAATTGGCGGTCAGAGCAATTTTCCATACGCGCCACCGAGGACGATTTTCTACGGCAGAAACGTGACGCCGTTCCCCTGTGCTTCAGTCAGCGGTTTAATAAGTTAATGACGACTTGTCGAAAGCCTCATTTCAATGACAACAGGCGACAGACAATGGCTACCAACAAATAATTTACGTTCATGTATAGGATAAATATAATTGCACGTGCACTTTCATTTTTGTGCGACAGACAGACAGACAGACAGGCCTAGAGAGAAAAACAGACAAACAGTGAGAGATACTGACAGACAGACAGAGAATGTTAGAGACAGACTGACACACACGATCAAACACAGAGAGACAGACAGACAGACAGACAGACAGACAGACAGACAGACAGAGACAGACAGACAGACAGACAGACAGACAGACAGACAGAGACACAGACTGACAGACAGACAGAGACACAGACAGACAGACAGATAGAGACACACACAGAGACAGACAGACAGACAGAGACACACAGAGAGACAGACTGACAGAGACAGAGACAGACAGAGGCACACAGAGAGACAGAGACAGACAGGCAGAGACAGAGATGGGGGCAGATTAAGTGTCTGTTTAAAACAGCAATAATCTAGTTGGAGCAGAGCAGAGAAGCACGCAGTCACCGCTTTGATGTTGAACTTGAGCACTTCTTTCATGTACGTGGGGATCTGGGTCAGATTCATGTAGTACGTGTAGTTGCCGCACGTGTGCGCAATGATGATGGCCCAGAACGGAACGGACGTGAATATGGCCTTCCAGGGAGTGTTGGTGTTCTGAAATGACGAGTCATATGCTGCTTCAAAATGGTGCGCTCTGCACTGTGTGTGTGTGTGTGTGTGTGTGTGTGTGTGTGTGTGTGTGTGTAGTGTTATTGTAAAGCGCCCTGTGCTGCCACCTAGTGTGGTAGATGGGCGCTCTAGAAATCCTTTTTATTATTATTATTATGATTATTATTATTATTATTATTATTATTATTGTTATTATTTAAATCTTCCTCATTCTCAAGAGACCCAGGTCTGTCTGTAAACATTTGTCGAGCGCTTGATCTAGGAATGAGCATCAACTTCATAATTGTCAACTTCACTATGTCAACTATTTAGTAAAGACGTAATGTTAAGAAGAACGTTGTTTATTGGGACACGACTCAAATAACGTTTATTTAACGGTTTACGTTTCTGGGTCTTGTTTTTCATCATTTTTCACCATTTAACTATTGTTTAAATGTCGTTTTGTAGCTTGATCAAAGGGATTACCCCGAACATATTGAACTAGGCCATTTGCCCGAGTCAGTGGGGGAAAGGGGTGCGGGTGAACGAGTTACAAATACATGCTGTGTGAAAAGAACATTTATGTCGATCAGGGCGATCGACATAAATGTTCTTTTCACACAGCAGAATTTAACACTTTTACCAAAGCCTATTGCATGAAGCAAAATACCAGAACACGCAAACATAATCATCAAAACATTCCTTGCTAGCTCAGTAAACATTCCCATTCCCCCTCATGTAGCTATGAAAAGAAACGCCTGATATCATTTGACTTGTCTATTACAAACGTACTGCCATTTGATCCACCAACGACAATGTGTCCACCGCACCATATCTGCCCTACTTGGCCTTATGAGTTTTTCGAGACCTACGACGTAATCAATGATGGCAGTGGTTGGAAGAAGGATGTCGTAAACCGGCGCATGAACTCCCTTCCTCTCTCTGTCAGGCATTCGTCTTCACTCTGCATTTAGGCCAGACTGAAAACCCATCTCTTCTCCTCTGCATACTGATCTGTACCAATCTGTCACCAGTAATGCATCTATCTGTAGTGTGTGTGTGTGTTTTGTGTGTGTGTGTGTGTGTGTGTGTGTGTGTGTGTGTGTGTGTGTGTTTTGTGTGTGTGTGTGTGTGTGTGTGTGTGTGGTAGTGTTTCTTTGTTGTGTGTGTTTGTTGTGTGTGTGTGTGTGTGTGTTTTGTGTGTGTGTGTGTGTGTGTGTGTGGTGTGTGTGTGTGTGTGTGTGTGTGTGTGTGGTGTGTGTGTGTGTGTGTGTGTGTGTGTGTGTATGTGTGTGTGTATGTGTGTGTGTATTGTGTGTGTGTTGTGTGTGTTGTAGTGTGTGTTGTGTATGTGTGTGTGTATGTGTGTGTGTGTGTGTGTGTGTGTGTGTGTGTGTGTGTGTGTGTTGTGTTGTGTGTGGGGTGGGTGGGTGTATGTGTGTGTGTGTGTGTGGTGTGTGTGTGTGTGTGTGTGTGTGTGTGGTGGTGTGTAGTGCGTGGTGTGTGTGTGTGTGTGTGTGTGTGTGTGTGTTGTGTGTGTGTGTGTGTGTGTGTGTGTGCGTGGTGGTGTGTTAGTTGCGTGTGTGTGTGGTGTGTGGTGTGTGTGTGTGTGTGTCGTGTGTGTGTGGTGTCGTGCGTGGTGTGTGCGTGTGGGTGTGGTGTCGTGCGTGCGTGCGTGCGTGCGTGCGTGCGTGCGTGCGTGCGTGCGTGCGTGCGTGCGTGCGTGCGTGCGTGCGTGCGTGCGTGCGTGCGTGCGTGTGTGTGTGTGTGTGTGTGTGTGTGTGTGTGATGAAATAAGTGTATTATTCTGTCTTTTTAAGCGCTCCGGGCTCTTACGAGACGGGGCGCCATAAACAAATTATTATTATTATTACTATGGAGTTTGCCCCCTACTTGGTTTTTGTTGGACACTGTTGGGACGGTTCGCTCCAGGTAGAGTTTCTCCGCCTTGCTCAGTCCTTTGTGCGTTTCCGGTGTGGGGCTGACCCACGCCATCCAGATAATGCAGAACAAGATACCGAAGCCACCTGCACGCAGCAAATGAAGACATAGTGTACGTGCGCATAGCCTTATGCTTATACAACTGCTGCCCCAAATGAAGACATAGTGTACGTGCGCATAGCCTTAGGCTTATACAACTGCTGCCCCAAATGAAGACATAGTGTACGTGCGCATAGCCTTAGGCTTATACAACTGCTGCCCCAAATGAAGACATAGTGTACGTGCGCATAGCCTTAGGCTTATACAACTGCTGCCCCAAATGAAGACATAGTGTACGTGCGCATAGCCTTAGGCTTATACAACTGCTGCCCCAAATGAAGACATAGTGTACGTGCGCATAGCCTTAGGCTTATACAACTGCTGCCCCAAATGAAGACATAGTGTACGTGCGCATAGCCTTAGGCTTATACAACTGCTGCCCCACAAGACACCGAATCCACCTGCAGGCAGCAAATTATTGTTATTATTATTATTATTACTATTATTATTATTCATAGTTTTTATAAAGCGCTATTCTTTGCTCTCGAACAGACTCACTGCGCACATTGGCATGTGATTCTGTATCCTTTTATAGCGCGTATTATTAATATCCAAGGAACTGGTCTACTGATTGCGCTCTTTGGGTGTTGCATGGCTGGTGCCACGTGAAATGCTGCCGTTTCGGCGCAAGTTCTGTGTACACCATTCAATCATGCACCAGGTTACAGTGTCACTTCATTCTAAGCCACATAGGTAGGGTGTATGTGTGTTTAGCTGTAACCTGCCACCTGCACTTCTGGCAGAATGACCGGGATCTTTTACGTGCTACTGCGGTAACACAGGGTGGAACGGATACCGAAATAAGAGTCAGCACAGAAAGTTGACCCTGAGAAGAAAATTCTCCCGCCACTCCTGCCGGGACTCGAACCCAGGACCTTTCGATCACGAGTCCGACGCTCTAACCACTGAGCTATCCCCGCTCCCCAAATGAAGACATAGTGTAAGTGCGCATAGCCTTAGGCTTATATTAACTGCCGTAAGTGCTGTCAGTCTAAGTGCTTCAGTCTAAGAGGTCCCTTGAGAGGGTATATAGGCCTATACATCTTGCTGGTATAATAGTGAGCCGGTTTGGCCTAGCGGTAAGGCGTTAGGCTGGTAAGCGGAAGGACCTCGGTTCGATACCGCTTCGGCTCTCCTTTCTCTTCAAAAAGGTTGTGGTTTGTGGACACTGTCTCGTGACTTTGTCCATCACTTCCCACTGAAACATTAAAATGGCTCTCATCGCTGCCCATCTTAATGCAGGAATCATTCTGGTGGTGACAGTGTAGCGATAGGTATATATCTCCCTCTTCCCCCATCTCCATACCCCCTTCCCCCCCTTATCCCCGTCCCTAATAAGCCTTGCGGTTTCTGTGGACGTTAAGCACAATGTTTACTTACTTACTTTACTGGTATAATAGTTTGTTTCACGGTTTTCTAGAAAAGCAGACCAACAAAGATGCGAGTGTTGCAAGCTGGGATTTGACACTTTTTGTCTTTGAGAGATGGGTATTGGAAACAAGAAGCACGCACGCTCACAAAACGCATATTTTATTTAGAATGCTCGTGCGCCCTCTCTTTCTCTCTCCCCTCTCTCTCTCTCTCTCTCTCTCTCTCTCTCTCTCTCTCTCTCTCACACACACCACACACACACAACACACACACACACACACACACACACACACACACACATAACTACACACATATACACACACACACACACACACACACACACACACAACACACACACACACACACACACACACACACACACACACACACACACACCACACACGACACTCACACACACACACACACACACACACACACACACACACACACACACACACACACAACACACACACACACACACACACACACACACACACAACACACACACACACACATACACACACACACACACACAACACACACACACATCGCACCACACACACGCACACACCATACACACACACACACACACGCACACACCACACACACACCACACACACACACACACACACACACACACACACACACACACACACACACACACACACACACACACACTCACGCACGCACGCACGTATCTACACAAATACACAGGTCTTTAGGATTCAAAAATCACTAAATGTCTATTCCTGTTCGAGGGGTAGTAGCGGCACTTACCGATCACGTAGAATATGGAGCCCCAGCCGAGTTCGGCGCAGAGAATTCCGCCCACTGGTAAGATGAAAGCATTTCCAAACTGCCCGCCTGCAAAGAGTAGCAGCAGCAGCAGCAGTAGTAGTAGTAGTAGCAGCAGCAATGGTGGTGGTGGTGGTGATGGTGGTGGTGGTGGTAGTCGTAGTAGTAGTAGTAGCAGCAGCAGCAGTAACAGTAGTAGTAGTAGTAGTAGTAGTAGAAATGGTGGTGGTGGTAGTAGTAGTAGTAGTAGTAGGAGGAGGAGGAGGAGGAGGAGGAGTAGAATGAGTGGGAGTAGTAGCAGTAGCAGCAACAGCAGCAGTAGTAGTAGTAGTAGTAGTAGTAGCAGTAGCGGTAGTAGTAGTAGTTGTTGTTGCTGTTGGATTCTAACGTCCGGTCCAAAGCACAGGGCTACCCCAGGACACTCAAACTCCGTCAGAAGTAAGTGCAGAGAAAAGCATGTCCTACTCCCAGCTGGTCAGCAATAGCGGTACAAAACGAAATAGAAAACAGCAACAATCCAAGAAAAGTAAAAACAAAAAGCATCCCTTAAAGGAACGCATTGGGAATTTTCTGCGCAAATGTAAGAAGAACGGACCATCGCCAAAAAACACCATACTAAACAAGGTTTGTGTGCGTGTGTGTGTGTGTGTGCGTGTGCGTGTGTGTGTGTGTGTGTGTGTGTGTGTGTGTGTGTGCTTGAATTGATATTGTAGGAAATTGCCAACACAAACAATGAAATGACGTCCCAACAAACAGCGTTCTTTTGAACCTTTGACGTCATTATGATAATAATTTGACGTCAAGATTATAGAAAGGACAAGGGCGGGGGGGGGGGGGGGGGGGGTCTAGAAATAGTTACTGGTGATAGAATGACAAAATTGAAAAGAATTACTAGGAATATGTTTACACGAGAAGAGAACACGGGACGGGACGTGGTGTTGTTTTGTGTCGCGCCTTCTTTTGTAACTGATAACAGATAATACATGATGTAGTCTTTCATGCGCTGTTTCTCCTGCTGGAGCTAGCTGGTTGAAGGAAAGCAACGAGGAACTGAGAACGAAGCACTTGCGCTTTGCTTTCCCCCCCCCCCCCCCCCCCCCTCAAGATTATGCAATCAAAGCAGAGATAGATTTGGAGTTACTACCATCATTCATCGTCGGAGGACCAAAATAAAAAGGACGCTTAGCTCGATTGGCAAAGAGACCGACAACAACAAAAGGCAGATCTATACAGGTCGCGGTTGGTAAACCTGGGTGCATGACCAGGTGGAGAGAGCTGTGCACAAGGTTAGACGTCCCAGACAGGAAACTGACAAAAGGAAAAGTTCCTAATACTTCTTTTTTCATTGATGTGAGTAGTCTACCGGAACCATACGTTTAAATATTCTACTACTACCGGTTTGCGTAACGTGTGTGTGTCTGGCGTGCCACCAGCCGGGAGGTTTGTCTTTAAAAAATGTTTTTTAGATTTTTATTAGAAATTGGTGTTTGAAATATTTCATGTAGTAGCATCAATCCATACGCTAAGAAATTTTTCGTCACCCAACGCCTTGCACCTCGGTCCATCGCCAAGCATGATTAGTAAACAGCAGCTACCGGTCTCATCCACTATAGTGAGATGCACATTGCACGATTAGGAGAGTTATTCAAAGAAAGATATAAAATTGTTGACACAATCATCAGTTAAGTCGCCGGACAAATTATTAGGCCTGAGGAGATTAGCACGTGCTACGCCATTGTCAATAGACGATTTTCGGAAATAACAGGAGAAGGTGCGTTTTCTTACTCCGGGAGAGTGAAGGCCCATGAGGGTAGGACACCATTTCAGACACGGATCTGATACTAAAGGTAGGACACCATTTCAGACACGGACTTGATACTGAGGGTAGGACACCATTTCAGACACGGACTTGACACTGAAGGTAGAACACCATTTCAGACACGGACCTGGTACTGAGGGTAGGACACCATTTCAGACACGGACTTGACACTGAAGGTAGAACACCATTTCAGACACGGGCCTGATACTGAGGGTAGGACACCATTTCTGACACGGACTTGATACTGAGGGTAGGAAACCATTTCAGACACGGACTTGATACTGAAGGTAGAACACCATTTCAGACACGGGCCTGATACTGAGGGTAGGACACCATTTCAGACACGGACTTGATACTGAGGGTAGGACACCATTTCAGACACGGACTTGACACTGAGGGTAGGACACCATTTCAGACACGGACTTGATACTAAAGGTAAAACACCATTTCAGACACGGACTTGACAGTGAAGGTAGGACACCATTTCAGACACGGACTTGACAGTGAAGGTAGGACACCATTTCAGACACGGACTTGACAGTGAAGGTAGGACACCATTTCAGACACGGACTGACAGTGAAGGTAGGACACCATTTCAGACACGGACTTGACAGTGAAGGTAGGACACCATTTCAGACACGGACTTGACAGTGAAGGTAGGACACCATTTCAGACACGGACTTGACAGTGAAGGTAGGACACCATTTCAGACACGGACTTGACAGTGAAGGTAGGACACCATTTCAGACACGGACTTGACACTGAAGGTAGAACGCCATTTCAGACACGGACTTGACACTGAGGGTAGGACGCCATTTCAGACACGGACCTGGTACTGAGGGTAGGACACCATTTCAGACACGGACCTGGTACTGAGGGTAGGACACATTTCAGACACGGACCTGGTACTGAGGGTAGGACACCATTTCAGACACGGACCTGATACTGAGGGTAGGACACCATTTCAGACACGGACCTGATACTGAGGGTAGGACACCATTTCAGACACGGACTTGATACTGAGGGTAGAACACCATTTCAGACACGGACTTGATCTGTATACTGGCATAATTATATAGGAATAGCGAAGCCGGTTGCTCTATTCCATCACTCGCATCGGATTGTGGATAGCAGTCGAATAATCTTCTCCAGACATTTCACCGAAAGATTGCTTGAGATACGGTAAGTTTTGAGGTGTTGATAATTCTCGTATAATACAGTTCTGTGTTGTGTGTCAGCGTGAAGCGATATGTCCATCAGGACATTTGACAGCAGGAGGGTAGTGTAAAAAACAAAAACACTACCCCCTGTTAATTAATACACTATCTATTCACTGAATTCGGTCAGATTAGAGGTGGTAAACTGTTAGAGAATAACGACTTGAAATTGAAAACTCACCCTGCAATAGATCCAAGGATAGTAAGCTAGATCAAAGTGTGCATCTAACTTGTAACTCGTGTAAGTATAAGCAGAATAATCTGCCAGAGAAATCTTCATAAGCAGACCAGAAGAAACATAGTAACAACATATAATGCAGAATTTATTGGAGATGGATGTAAAAAGTCATGAGGCCTGACAGAAAAGTGAGTTTTATCACATTTGTGTCTATGCTTATGTGCCATTGACGTTTGATCTAGATCTAGTTTCCGAGTAACACCGTGCAGGCTTCCTCGGTGCTGATGTCGGCAAAACAACTAATCGTGTGCTGAAATCTCACCTTTTACAGACTGTAAAAAAACTCACTTTTGTTGCAAAGTTTGGCTTCATTCATTAGATCTGAAGTTGTTTGATTTGAATGATATTTGTGACCCAGAATGGCATTTAAAATCTCCCAGGAATTTCCGACCGCCTCCAATATTACCGAAGATTTTCATACATCTTACAAATTACGCACACATTTGTTATTCCATCCTCAAAGCAAAAACATAAAACTGCCCCTAACACACACACACACACACACACACACACACACACACACACCAGCAAAAACTACACAAAAAGCAGCTGGGCACGTCACATCGCTTGCTAATGGTCGTTTGACTGGCTCACACGCTCCTTTCGTGTGCGAAATTCCTACCACTTCGAGTGATAAAATGGCAAACGGCACAAAACGGACGCCTTCACAAAACTGGGGGAACCTGCTATCAGAGTTGCATGTACCCCACGAACAGTGCTTGACCGGCATTTCTGATGCCTTTTCTGCTTTTATTTTTCATTTTTAATATTTTTACGGGTATCCGTCCATCGTCGTCACGGGATCACTGTACCCACAACAAAAGCGTGGCTACTCTGCGCGACAACCGCAGGCACTTACCGAGTGCAGTCCCCTGGATTTCCGAAGATGATCTGTTGTTTGCAGGCCGAGTGTGTAAAACAACAAAATGTAATGACGTAATACGCATTCCGTAAATAGCTGCAGCCCGTGGGGGAGATTCCTAGTCTGTTTCTAGACCACTACAGATAGTCTTAAACTGGCGTGTTTCAAAAGAGCAGAGATTAATGTTACAGAAAAATCGTACCTCAAACAAAAACAAATTCATGCCAAAAATCGTTTGTTGTTGTTGTTGTTTTGGTGTGTGTGCGTGTGTGTGTGTGTGTGTGTGTGTTGTGTTGTGTGTGTGTGTGTGTGTGTGTGTGTGTGTGTGTGTGTCTGTTGTTTCTTTGTTTCTTTTTAGCCGTATCTGTGTGGGCCAGTTCCTTTAAAAAGAACGAGAGGAATGTTCACGAACCGGAGAGGGAGATACCGACCAGCATGGACCTCTCCAACGGCGGAGACCATTTTCCCCACAGCGCCGAGGCAGCTGGGTACATCACGGCCTGCAACAGGCACGTCACACAGTCAGTCAAGTCAACCAGTCAGGCAGCTTACACAGTCAGCCAATCAGCTATCAGTCTGTCAGAATATAGGTAGTTGCACTGTCAGTCAACTCAACCAGCCAGGCAACTTGCAGTCAGCCAATCAGCTGTCAGTCCGTCCGAATATAGGTAGTCGCACTGTCAGTCAACTCAACCAGCCAGGCTGCTTGCAGTCAGCCAATCAGCTGTCAGTCAGTCCGAATATAGGTAGTCGCACTGTCAGTCAACTCAACCAATCAGGCAGCTTACAGTCAGCCAATCAGCTATCAGTCTGTCAGAATATAGGTAGTTGCACTGTCAGTCAACTCAACCAATCAGGCAGCTTACAGTCAGCAATCAGCTATCAGTCTGTCAGAATATAGGTAGTTGCACTGTCAGTCAACTCAACCAATCAGGCAGCTTACAGTCAGCCAATCAGCTATCAGTCTGTCAGAATATAGGTAGTTGCACTGTCAGTCAACTCAACCAATCAGGCAGCTTACAGTCAGCAAATCAGCTATCAGTCTGTCAGAATATAGGTAGTTGCACTGTCAGTCAACTCAACCAATCAGGCAGCTTACAGTCAGCCAATCAGCTATCAGTCTGTCCGAATATAGGTAGTTGCACTGTCAGTCAAAGCAACCAGTCAGGCAGCTTATAATCAGCTATCAGTCTGTCCGAATATAGGTAGTCGCACATTCAGTCAAGTCTACCAGTCAGGCAGCTTTCAGTCAACCAATCAGCTATCAGTCTGTCCGAATATAGGTAGTTACACAGTCAGTCAACTCAACCAGTCAGTCAGTGGGTCAGGCAGCTTACAGTCATCCAAACAGCTATTAGTCCGTCAGAATATCGGTAGTCACAGAGTCAGTCAACCAGTCAGCCAATGGGTCAGACAGCTTACAGTTAGCCGATCAGCCATCAGTCAGACACATAGGTAGTCACACTGTCAGTCGATCACTCAAAGAGCTGACAGTCAGTCAGTCAGACATACATGTGGTCAGCCAGTCAACCAGTCAGGGATGCAGTAAGTTAGACATATAGTCGCTCAGTCAATCATTCAGACATGCAGGTGGTCAGCCAGTCAACCAATCAGACATACTCAATTAGACATACAGTCGGTCAATAAATTATTAGTCATTTAAACATAATTATCATAGTCAATCATTCATTCAGCCAGTCACACACACAGTCAATTAGACATACAGTCGCTCAGTCAGTCAGTCAGACATGTATACCAGAATGGGACCTGGTATCGATAAATTAGACGGAGTCATACATACAGTCAATTAGACATACAGTCGCTCAGTCAGTCAATCAGACATAGTGAATCAGTCAGACATGAATACCAGAATGGGGCCTGGTATCAATAAATTAGACGGAGTCACACATACAGTCAATTAGACATACAGTCGCTCAGTCAGTCAGTCAGACATAGTGAGTCAGTCAGACATGTATACCAGAATGGGGCCTGGTATCAATAAATTAGACGGAGTCATACATACAGTCAATTAGACATACAGTCGCTCAGTCAGTCAGTCAGACATAGTGATCAGTCAGACATGTATACCAGAATGGGGCCTGGTATCGATAAATTAGACATACAGTCGCTCAGTCAGTCAGTCAGACATAGTGAGTCAGTCAGACATGTATACCAGAATGGGGCCTGGTATCAATAAATTAGACATACAGTCGCTCAGTCAGTCAGTCAGACATAGTGAGTTTAGTCAGACATGTATACCAGAATGGGGCCTGGTATCAATAAATTAGACATACAGTCGCTCAGTCAGTCAGTCAGACATAGTGAGTCAGTCAGACATGTATACCAGAATGGGGCCTGGTATCGATAAATTAGACGGAGTCACACATACAGTCATTAGACATACAGTCGCTCAGTCAGTCAGTCAGACATAGTGAGTCAGTCAGACATGTATACCAGAATGGGGCCTGGTATCGATAAATTAGACATACAGTCGCTCAGTCAGTCAGTCAGACATAGTGAGTCAGTCAGACATGTATACCAGAATGGGGCCTGGTATCAATAAATTAGACGGAGTCATACATACAGTCAGTTAGACATACAGTCGCTCAGTCAGTCAGTCAGTCAGACATAGTGAGTGAGTCAGACATGTATACCAGAATGGGGCCTGGTATCGATAAATTAGACGGAGTCACACATACAGTCAGTTAGACATACAGTCGCTCAGTCAGTCAGTCAGACATAGTGAGTCAGTCAGACATGTATACCAGAATGGGGCCTGGTATCGATAAATTAGACGGAGTCATACATACAGTCAATAGACTACAGTCGCTCAGTCAGTCAGTCAGACATAGTGAGTCAGTCAGACATGTATACCAGAATGGGGCCTGGTATCGATAAATTAGACATACAGTCGCTCTGTCAGTCAGTCAGACATAGTGAGTCAGTCAGACATGATACCAGAATGGGGCCTGGTATCGATAAATTAGACGGAGTCACACATACAGTCAGTTAGACATACAGTCGCTCAGTCAGTCAGTCAGACTAGTGAGTCAGTCAGACATGTATACCAGAATGGGGCCTGGTACGATAAATTAGACGGAGTCACACATACAGTCAGTTAGACATACAGTCGCTCAGTCAGTCAGTCAGACATTGTGAGTCAGTCAGACATGTATACCAGAATGGGGCCTGGTATCGATAAATTAGACGGAATGGGCAAGATACCAGCATGACCTAGCCTTATGTGTTAACAGGGTTAAAATTGAAGGGACTAAAAATTAACTGTTCCAAAATTTGTGCTTGATGTTTGTGTATGTTTGTTTCGTTAAAATAGACTCGTTAACTAAATGACTAACCAGAATGGAGGAATCAGGTGTTTGGTGTTGGATGGTGGAAACTATCTACCCAGGACGGGGGAATCGGGAATATGGTGTTGGGTGGTGGAAAGTAGCTAAGTAAGTAAGTAACTAACTAACTAACTAACTAACTAGAGTGGGGGAATTGGGTGTTTAGTGTTGGATGGTGGAAACTAACTAACTAACAAAAACGGGGAATCGGTGGAAAGTAGCTAGCTAACTAACCAACCAACCAACTAACCAGAGTGGGGCAATCGGGTGTATGGTGTTGGATGATGGAAAGTAGCTAGCTAGCTAGCTAACTAAACTAACTAACCAAACAGAGTGGGGGGGCGGGGGGGGCTGGTGTGGAAGGTAGGTAGGGGGGTGTCGGGTGTTTGGTGTGGATGATGGAAAGTAGCTGACTAACTAGCTAATCAGAGTGGGGTGATAGGGTGTTTGGTGTTGGATGATGGAAAGTAGCTAACTAACTGGCTAATCAGAGTGGGGTGATCGGGTGTTTGGTGCTGGATGATGGAAAGTAGCTAACTAACTGGTAATCAGAGTGGGGTGATCGGGTGTTTGGTGCTGGATGATGGAAAGTAGCTAACTAACTGGCTAATCAGAGTGGGGTGATGGGTGTTCGGTGTTGGATGATGGAAAGTAGCTAACTAACTGGCTAATCAGAGTGGGGTGATCGGGTGTTTGGTGCTGGATGATGGAAATTAGCTAACTAACTGGCTAATCAGAGTGGGTGATCGGGTGTTTGGTGCTGGGTGATGGAAAGTAGCTAACTAACTGGGTAATCAGAGTGGGATGATCGGGTGTTCGGTGCTGGATGATGGAAAGTAGCTAACTAACTGGTTAATCAGAGTGGGGTGATCGGGTGTTCGGTGCTGGATGATGGAAAGTAGCTAACTAACTGGCTAATCAGAGTGGGGTGATCGGGTGTTTGGTGCTGGATGATGGAAAGTAGCTAACTAACTAGCTAATCAGAGTGGGGTGATAGGGTGTTCGGTGTTGGATGATGGAAAGTAGCTAACTAACTGGCTAATCAGAGTGGGGTGATCGGGTGTTTGGTGCTGGATGATGGAAAGTAGCTAACTAACTGGCTAATCAGAGTGGGGTGATCGGGTGTTTGGTGCTGGGTGATGGAAAGTAGCTAACTAACTGGGTAATCAGAGTGGGATGATCGGGTGTTCGGTGCTGGATGATGGAAAGTAGCTAACTAACTGGCTAATCAGAGTGGGGTGATCGGGTGTTTGGTGCTGGATGATGGAAAGTAGCTGACTGGCTAATCAGAGTGGGATGATAGGGTGTTCGGTGCTGGGTGATGGAAAGTAGCTAACTAACTAGCCTAATCAGAGTGGGGTGATCGGGTGTTTGGTGCTGGTTGATGGAAAGTAGCTAACTAACTGGCTAATCAGAGTGGGGTGATCGGGTGTTTGGTGCTGGATGATGGAAAGTAGCTAACTAACTGGCTAATCAGAGTGGGGTGATCGGGTGTTCGGTGTTGGATGATGGAAAGTAGCTAACTAACCAGCCTAATCAGAGTGGGGTGATCGGGTGTTTGGTGCTGGATGATGGAAAGTAGCTAACTAACTGGCTAATCAGAGTGGGGTGATCGGGTGTTTGGTGCTGGATGATGGAAAGTAGCTAACTAACTGGCTAATCAGAGTGGGGTGATCGGGTGTTCGGTGCTGGATGATGGAAAGTAGCTAACTAACCACCCTAATCAGAGTGGGGTGATCGGGTGTTTGGTGCTGGATGATGGAAAGTAGCTAACTAACTGGCTAATCAGAGTGGGGTGATCGGGTGTTTGGTGCTGGATGATGGAAAGTAGCTAACTAACTGGCTAATCAGAGTGGGGTGATCGGGTGTTTCGGTGCTGGATGATGGAAAGTAGCTAACTAACTGGCTAATCAGAGTGGGGTGATCGGGTGTTCGGTGCTGGATGATGGAAAGTAGCTAACTAACTGGCTAATCAGAGTGGGGTGATCGGGTGTTTGGTGCTGGGATGATGGAAAGTAGCTAACTAACTGGCTAATCAGAGTGGGGTGATCGGGTGTTCGGAGGAAGCTCGTGGAAATGGCCCCTCACCTCCCCGAGGCCAATGATGACTCTGATCACGAGGAGAGCGATGTAGTGCACCTCAGTCAGAATAGGCGTCAGCAAGGTCAGCACTGCCACGGGTACCATGCCGATGGTCACCACCCGTGCTGCCCCGAAGCGTTCACTCAGCATACCGCCTGGGATTTGAAGTATCAGGTACCCGTAAAAGAAGGAGCCGAGAATCTGACCTTGGATATTCTTGTCCCAGTCAAACCCTGGCTGTAACAAAACGGAGTAGGATACGTAGACTGGTTTATATATATATATATATATATATATATATATATATATATATATATATATATATATATATATATATATATATATATACGCACGCACGCACGCACGCACGCACGCACGCACGCACGCACACACGCACACACACGAGTGAATAAATCGCACCAAAAACAACAAACAAAACACACACACACACACACACGTACACACACACCACACCGAACGCGCGCGCGCGCGCACACACACACACACACACACACACACACACACACACACACACACAGTCACACCCTCCACACACCCCCACACACACACTCACACCACGCCCCAAACAGTACAACCACCGCCACCACCACCACTCACACACACACATACACCCACCTACCCCGTCACACACACACAGACACAGAGTGCCCCCCCCCCCCCCCCCACACACCACACACTCACCCCAACCACCAACATACCACCACCACAACCACCACCACCCACCCACACACACGCATACCCCCCCCCCCCCCCCCCACAGACACACACCACCACCACCATCACCCCCCCCCCCCCACACACACACACACACACACACACACACTCACATCCCCCCCCCCCTCCCCCCACCATCAACACAATCACCCGCCACATACCCCCCTCCCCCTCCTTACCCTCCCCCCCCCCCCCCCCCCCCCCCCCGCAACACACACACACACACACACACAAACACACACACACACACCAGGATCAACTCGCCTTATCGCCGTGTTCCAGTTCAGGGCAATCGGCGGTGGAGTGACTAGCTTTGGCAGCCTCGGAGCTGGCGTTGTAGGCCACGCTCTTCACCATGCACACCATGGCGATGCTAAGGTTGGTGCGCTGCGCGTACAGCACAGCGAACCCGAACCAGCAGACGATAGCCAGCCGGAGGCGGGTGGAGGTCAGGATCGGGGTGGGCACGGGCTCCCCGGCCGAGTCGGGTGACTCGTTTCGGTCCTCCAGTCGGTGGATGTCGCTGATGACGGCTGGCTCTTCGTCGGAACCGGAGGATACGCGTTCGTTTTTGAACAGCGTTCCATCGACCGGTGACTCCGGGACTGTTGGTTGTTCAGGCATTGTACGTTAAAGCAGAGTGAATTCGGACTTGATAGGTCTTATGTCTGCTCGGTCAGATCGGAGTGTACCGCCTCTTATCTGTCCCATTGATTAATACAGCATTCAGAACCAGCGCAGAAATGTCACGGCGTTTTTTGTGTTTTTGTTTTTTTTATGAATAAACGTAGCAGCAATTCAAGCGCGCGCGAACACACACACACACACACACACACACACACACACGCACGCACGCACGCACGCACGCACGCACGCACGCACGCACGCACGCACGCACACACACACACACACACAGGCACACACACACACACGCACGCACGCACACACACACACACACACACACACACACGCACGCACGCACGCACGCACGCACGCACGCACGCACACACACACACACACACACAGAACAACTACAACAACAAAATGTTCCGCAGAGAAGGGGGGCGAGCACAGAGATTAATTCTCGGTACAATTACAAATGGAATTCTACATACGTGTGTGTGTGTGTGTGTGTGTGTGTGTGTGTGTGTGTGTGTGTGTGAGTGTGTGTGTGTGTGCGCGCCCGATCTCGCCTAAGATTTCGTGACGTACCCGCCGTGACCTATCTAAGAATAAATAAAAAATCAAAAAAATCTTTCTTTCTATCTTTTTGTTTTGTTTTGTTTTTTGTTTTTTGCAAGAAAACATCGCCATAGCGTACATATCCGTTTACCTTTTTTTGTTTTTTTGTTTTTGTTGTTTGTTTTTTGTTATTATTATCTTCTTTTTCTTTTTTCTTTTTTTCTTTTTTTTTTTTTCTTTTTGAGGGGGGTGTGGGTGGGGGGGTGGGGGGGTGGGGGGTGGGGGGGGGCGAAAACATCGGTATATATGAAGTGCAGATAAAGCTATCCGACTGCGTTTAAAGTTACAAAATAATATTTCTACGTTTAAGGCTGGTATCTGCTCAGTCAGATCGGAGTGTACCGCCTCTTATCTGTCCCATTGATTAATAAGCAGTGCAAAATAATAAACAACAAATGCTTCACTATATCAAGTCATAGTAGTGAGCTCATTTCTTTAAAATGTTGGAAAATAGTGAATTTTGTATTTTTCGCCAGCTGTTGCCATGGAAACAAATGATGGCCGCCAAACAAAATAAGTTATTTGAAGTTTGTGTCAGATATGATTGCTGATATAGATACAGATGCACATTATGTTCATTTTGTCAGAAGGATTTTAAGTTCCGTCGCTTTTTGTCTTTTTAATGAATTTAGTTTTAATATATGCATAAATAGTTCCTTTTTCCCCAGTTAAAGCATCGTAACACTAAAACCAACTTTACTACCACCAAATCCTTCTGACAAAATTAAGATAAACCATCCATACAAGCACCATGCAAAGTTTCATTGCTGTAATTTTGTTCAAAGCTGAGCAAACCTGGGTTGTTGTCAAGGCCCAAACATTGCCGATTTTCGGCCTAAATGCCTTCCAAAAATGAGGACTTTGAAGTGGCCTTTATTGACAAAAGAAGAAAACAAGAACTTGCACGGATCGACGCCTGGGACACGCACCATTCAAGACCATAATATAACCTTGAAAATTTGCATTTTTGCGTCAACTGATCAAGACATAATAATCAACACAGACGGCGAAGAGGAGACAGGAAAATTTCCTGTAGGAAGGGGTTCTTGGGCCACCGACACCGCTAGAATCGCAGCGACCTTTGAACTTTTAACTCGGGCTCTTGTCACGTGGTGTCCAATTAGTTTCGAGTTGTCGACGTCACGGAAGTTGCATTTTGGGTAAAACAAGGGACTTTCCCGATCTATAAATAAACACAAGCCGATAGCGGTTGAGACGACTCGCTCATCTGAAAAGAGAGGGGAACTCTAGCAAATCGGAATTATGGGTTATCCGCCTTTAACTTTTTCTCCTCATTAATACGGGTCAAGATCTGAAACGCTCATTCTGCGAAGAATCAATACACAAGGGAGATAATTAGCGCTCGAAGCACGTAACACAAGTACAACAACAAATTCCTGAGTCGCCTACGGTAACTTTCACCTGGCATGCGTGTAAATACAAGGTACGTAAACTGGTGTCTGTAGAAGATGTACCTCTGGTGGAGTTTATGTACCTTGTATTTACACGCATGCCAGGTGAGAGTTACTGTAGGCGACTCATGTCTTTGTTGTTGTACCTGTGTTACGTATTTCGAGCGCTAATTAACTCCCTTGTGTGTTGATACTGTACTAGCGCTCTGGTCCTCGTTCTGTTTCACAGAGTTTTTGTTCATTCTGTGAGCCGACCCCATTTTTAAATTAAATTATTTGGGGGGGGGGCTCTTTTTTTAATTTTCCCACATTAAACATACAAATAACAATGGCAAGATATATATATATATATATATATATATATATATATATATATATATATATATATATATATATATATATACATGTATATGCCATACAGTGACTATGAAGTATGTAAGTAGCTAATCTCAGTAGTATCAAAATAACAAACATTGTATAACATGTAAAGCTGCAAGAGACTAAGACAGACACCAAACAGAAGACAAAGACAAAACACACACACACACACACGCACACGCACACACTACGCACACGCGCGCACGCACGCACAACACACACACACACACACACACACACACACACACACACACACACACACACACACACACACACACACACACACACACACACACACACACACACACACACACACACACACACACACACACACACACACACAGAGTAGCAGCAGCAGCAACAAAAACTAGATACCTTAATTCATCTTGCATTCTGGTGAGGCAGATTGGAGGAGAGGAGGAAGGAGAGAGAGGTAAGAGAGAGAGAGAGAGAGAGAGAGAGAGAGAGAGAGAGAGAGAGAGAGAGAGAGAGGTTTACACACATGTATATAATTATATGCTATCTGGCAAGTGTGTCAATAAGTATTATCAAAAGTCTTAATACTTAATTAGCAATACTAATACTAAACAGCAAGGCTGAGTAAAAACAAAAGTTTCCTGAAAGGAGTGAGCTACTCATGAAAGGAATGAGCTGTACAGCATCCAATCAGTATGAAATTTGTTTGGTCTGCCATTTAACGTATAATAATATTTCTCCAGAACAGCTCTATTCTTCAAAAATCTAGTAAAAACATTTAAGTGTGGGATGGTACCATACAGCTTTGAGATAAGACCCCAGTATTTGGAAAAAGAAGAGGAGGCGGTTCGTGATTATTATTTGGTTTCATCAGCGTTCTTTTACCTTTCAAAACAAATAATGGACATGTGTGGATGCTATATTCTCGAACAAACTAACAATAACATTTGTATAAAAAAGAAAAAAAGTTTCGTAACTTTCAGTTACAAATCATAATGAAGTCAGCTCTACTTTGCCGAATGTAATTTGCAGTACATTTATTATTATTATTTGGATAAAAATATGTATGTAGAAGTCTACATTCTAAACAAGGTCAAAACTCACTGAATTTTATTTCAAAAGTTCGAAGATTCCATGGTGAAGCAATTCGATCGGGTACGTTACGTCAATAGAAAGACAGAAGAAGAAAAAGAAAAGAAGAAAAGAGAAATTATAACAGCAAAACTAGAAGAGAACGTTAGGCTTGCCGTCGGAAGGAGCAGTAGGTGCAGGCAGTTTCTTGGCATCTTCGTCTGGATCAGGATCTGGATGTGGTTCAACTTTATTTTGGCTCATTTCGTTTTGGATAGGATCAAGCAGCTTGAAATTTGTCTAGTCCAAATCTACGGAGTACCTGGATTCATCAGGTCCAGGACGTTTCGTCCGTTGAAAGTCAACGAAATCAATCGTTCAGTGTGCTGTTTTCAGGTCTATAGTTTTGCATGTCTGAGACATGACGTAATACAGGAAATCAACTTGACGTCATTTTCCGGAGATTTCTCATTGACACCCCCAAAATAAAATAAAAATAAATTAAAAAAAAGCAGTCGCGTTTACGACAGGAACAAGAGAAACAACGTAACAAAACACACAGCATATGTGCAGATTATTATCAATTTGACCTAACGAATAATACACATGTACATCACCACAGGATCGTACACTTATAAATATCACACACACACACACCACACACACACACACACACACACACACACACACACACACACGCACGCACGCACGCACGCACGCGCACGCACGCACGCACACACACCACACACACACACACACACACACACACACACACACACAACTGTCTGTCTGCTCTCTCTCTCTCTCTCTCTCTCTCTCTCTCTCTCTCTCTCTCTCTCTCTCTCTCTCTCTCTCTCTCTCTCTCTCTCTCTCTCTCTCTCTCTCTCTCTCTCTCTCTCTCTCTCTCTCTCCTCCCCTCCTCCCCCCTCCTCTCTCTCTCTCTCTCTCTCTCTCTCTCTCTCTCTCTCTCTCACACACACCCACACACACACACACACACACACACACACACACACACACACACACACACACACACACACACACACACACACACATCCGTAGACGTGTGACACGCACGCAGATATAGACACACGCACACCCCACACACACACACACACACACACACACACACACAAACACACAGACACACACACAGACACACACACACACACACACACACACACACACACGACGCGCGCGCGCCGCGCTAAAAGGTGCAGACAAACCCGCACACATTGTCCTTGGGGAATATACTATTGTCCCAAAAGTCAAAACATGATCAGCGGGGAATAGCTCAGTGGTTAGAGCGCCGGGCTCGTGACTGAAAGGTCGCGGGTTTGAATCCCTTCAGGAGCGGCTGGAGAATTTTCTTCTACAGCGTCGGCTTTCTGTGCTGACTCTTATTTCGGTATCCGTTCCACCCCCAAGTTACTGCAGTAGCACGTAAGATCCTGGTCATTCTGCCAAAAGTGTAGGTGGCGGGTTACACCTAAACGCTCATGCAAAACCTACGCATGTGGCCTTGCATGAAGTGACATGGTTGTATGGTGTACACAGAATGCGCCGAGATGGCAACAGTTTCATGTGGTACCAGCCATGCTAGCACTGTAAGTATACCACTTCGGTGGATATTAAAAACAAAACGCGCTATAAAAAGCTAGTCACTCATGTAATATCACATGCGAGCGCAGTGAGTCTACTCGATAGCGAAGAATAGAGCTATATAAAAGCGATCAGCATCAACATCAACATCAGTGCACGAGTCGAGTATTAAAAATGTGCTTTATTGATTCAAACAAAACCAAAAGAGGGATACGATCACAATTAGCAATTCATTTCACATGTTCGACACAATTTTTAATTTCACATGTTCGACACAGTTCATTTCAAATGTACCACACAGTTCATTTGAGGTGTTCCACACAATCAGTCATGTAGGCCCTTTCCCGATGACCGTGTTGGAGTGAACATGTAATTATATATAATTAAAACTTTAGAACTTAAAAACAAAACAAAAAAACAAACAAAAATCGTTCTACTCGGGACTATTTTCTTTTTCTCCACGCGATTAAAACGTCTGAACAAAACATGTTGCTCCATACTCCCGCTTTTTAAATCTAGTTAAAGACAAAGTGTAGGCCTGTGTGTGTGTGTGTGTGTGTGTGTGTGTGTGTGTGTGTGTGTGTGTGTGTGTGTGTGTGTGTGTGTGTGTGTGTGTGTGTGTGGTGTGTGTGTGTGTGTATGTGTATGTATGTATGTGTGTGTGTGTGTGTGTGTGTGTGTGTGTGAGTGTGTATGTGTATGCAGTGTGTGTGTGTGTGTGTGTGTGTGTGTGTGAGTGTGAGTGTGAGTGTGTGTGTGTGTGTGTGTGTGTGTGTGTGTGTGTGTGTGTGTGTGTGTGTGTGTGTGTGTGTGTGTGTGTATGTGTGTGTGTGTGTGCCCCCCTCCCTTCTGCCCACTTTCCCCCAAAACAACAACAACAACAACATACAGCAACAAACATACAAACAAGAAAACAAGTACTACTTCTAGGTCCCAGTCAAACACTTTGCCAACTGCAGGCAGATGTTCTGAAATCTTCAGACAGACAAGTGAATATACTGCAGTTAATATATCATGTTTATTTATTTGCTTTCAGTTGCTAAGTTGCTGGAAAAGTAACGTGTATGTAAGGGAGGGAGGGGGTGGGGGTCTGCAAAAAGTATATAAAAGTCGCATTCGTCTATACCGATGTGAAATAAAATATGAAACGGTTATAACCTAATGTGTGAACCTAATGATTTTTATTTAATTTGAGAGTTTTTACGTTTTGGTTTGACAGAGAAAGCATTATTCCAGGTA
>JABMCL010003504.1:72500-77500 GCA_018857735.1 Alviniconcha marisindica
CATTTTGCCTATCAAAATTGTTTCATAATTATGATTTCCACCAACACAGAATAAACCACACATCAAGATTGCATAAGCACGACTAATGTACGCCTGATTTCAGAAGTCTTCTTCAAAATTCTCTGAGGATGATCGAGTCAGCTGGTTGATGGATTTTAACGTTTCGTGAACTGGGCAGAATCGCACGAAGGAAAAACAAAACTAAAACAACAACAACAACAACAACAAACAACAGAAACCCCACTACTATAGATCACACATTGAAAACCATCGAAAAACAGTGGTGGGCAGGGGTGGTGGGGGGGGGCGGGGGGGGGGGGGGGGGGGGGGGGGGGGGGGGGGGGGTCATCATA
Organism: Alviniconcha marisindica; assembly: GCA_018857735.1. Lineage (NCBI taxonomy): Eukaryota > Metazoa > Mollusca > Gastropoda > Provannidae > Alviniconcha > Alviniconcha marisindica. The sequence continues at coordinate 72,854 of JABMCL010003504.1, forward strand.
AGTATCACAAAAACTTGACCAACATATACGAATCATTTCAATAGAGATAATTCAAGTGGAGCTTGGTAATGTGTGATTCAGTTAGAACAACCGGAGCTCTGATTCTCACACTGCAGCGAAACGTTTTGGACGCAAGGTTGTGCTCTTTCTGCCAGTGTGGTTTGCGCAGGGAAAACACCATTGCGAGCACGCTCTCACGACACATACGGTGTAGCTAAACAACTTAAATGCCAGCTCCGTATAATTGTAGTTTCCGGCCAGGTTCATGCCACATATAAACAATAGACGATTTCCGGAAATAACAGGCAAAGATAATTTGACAGTGTTTTCTTACTCCGGGAGAGTGAAGTCCCCTGAATGGAGGCGGCAGCGGAGAAGAGCCGATCTGTGACAGTTTTAGATCTTCAGGCATGGACCTATTATAATTTATACTAGACTACCAGCTGGGGGAACCTACTATAACTATCCGATCTGCATGTTCCCCACGAACAGTGAGCGCTTGATCGGCATTTCTGATGCCTTTTCCGCCTTTTGTTTATGGGTATCCGTCATCTTGCCCACGTGCTCATTGTACCCCCAACAAAAGCGTGCCTACTCTGCGCTACACCCGCAGGCCTGGACCTATATATACAGAGCTCGCGGCATAGCCACAGCTAAACAACTTGAATGTCAATTTAGTAGATTCTACCGGAGCTCCGTAATTTCTGCTGGAGCTCGCGGGATAGCCACAGCTAAACAACTATGTTAAACAAGCTAAACAAGAATCTTATCTTTTTAATTTGTTGTTTTAGGCTAATTTAAGTAACATATTGATGAGTGTTTTATTGCATTTGTTGATCTGTACAGCGCTAAGAGCTCATATAATTGTTGTTGAGGCGCTACATAAAATACATTATTATTATTGTCAGTTCCGTAGTTTCTGCCAGGGCCAGCGACGTAGCCACAGCTAAACATCTTCAATGTCAGTTCCGTAGTTTCTGCCAGGGCCAGCGACGTAGCCACAGCTAAACGTCTTCAATGTCAGTTCCGTAGTTTCTGCCAGGGCCAGCGACGTAGCCACAGCTAAACATCTTCAATAGTCAAGTCATCCGTAGTTTCTGCCAGGGCCAGCGACGTAGCCACAGCTAAACGTCTTCAATGTCAGTTCAGTAGTTTCTGCCAGGGCCAGCGACGTAGCCACAGCTAAACATCTTGAATGCCAGTTACGTAGCTTCTGCCAGGGCCAGCGACGTAGCCACAGCTAAACGTCTTCAATGCCAGTTACGTAGCTTCTGCCAGGGCCAGAGGCATACTGACTGAACATCCTCACGCGACGGCTAAACGCTCTGTCCATCATTCCACCGCCGAAGTCTTCGGCCATCTGTCCCCCACCCCGACCCCTGGGGTCCTCGATGTTGATGCCCCTGTCCCTGGCCTTGTCGATGACGTCACGGGCTGTGTAGCGCAGATTGTTGGCGTGGATGCGGCGACGTACGCCCATGTTGCTGACGTTACCAGGCCGTCGTGGGACGGGTGGCGGAAAGCCATCGACACGTTGAGAGTTTCCGGAGCTGCCCGAGAATTGCCGAGCGTAGCCGTTCCGCTGGGAGTGCTGTCCGCGAGCCTGTGTTACGTCGACAGGCGGCAATCGTGATAATGGTATAAGTGTATGATGATTGAGAGGAGGAGAAGACGAAGAAGAAGAAGAGAGAGAAAGACAGAGAAGAAAGAGAGGGAGTAAGAGACAGAGAGAAACACGACAAGAACAAAATGGGGACAAGGAGGAGGAGAAGAAGAAGAAGAATAAGAAGAAGAAGACGAGGAGAGGAGAGGAGGATTAGAGGAGGCGGAGAGGAAGAAGCGAAAAAGAGGGAAGGGATGAGTTAGAATAAGAAGAGTAGAGAAGAATAGAAAAGAAGAGAAGAAGAGAGAAAGAAGAGGGAAGAGAAGAGGGACAGAAGAGAAGAAAAAAGAAAGAACAACAAGAAGGAGAGGCAAGGAGAAGAAGAAGGGGGACAAGGAGGAGGAGAGGAGGGGAGGAAGAAGAAGAAGAGAAGATAAGAAGAAGAAAGGAGAAGAGGATGAAGAAGAGAAGAAAGAAGAAGAAGCAAAAAGGGGATGAGGAGGAGGGGGAGAAGAGATAAAAGAAGAAGAAGAAGAAGAAGAAGAAGGAGAAGGAGAGGGGAGGAAAAAAGAGAGAAGAAGAAAAGAGGAGGAGGAGGGAGGAGAAGAAGAGAAGTAAGAAGAAAAGAAAGAAAGAAGAATAAGAAGAAAGAAGAAGAGAAGAAGAAAAAGAGAGGAGGAAGAGGGGGCAGAAGAGGACAACAAGCTGGCTTGCATAGCGTCTGCAAAGGAGAAGAAGAAGAAAGGAGGAGAGAACGGACGGAAGAGGAGGAATAGGAAGAAGAGCAGAATGGGAGTAGGAGGAGGAAAGAGAAGAAGTCTGCGTCTGTGTCTGTCTGCCTGTCTCTAGTCACTGGCTCTCTTCTTCTAGTTTGCTCTCCTCCCCCCCCCCCCCCCCCCCCACCACTTCCCTCTTAGCCCACAACTGTGCAGTCTTGTGATCGTGTTACGTGTGCACAGACGAGTGGTTTTGTGGGACTGGGAATTAATGTATTTCCAGCTTATGTGTACATTATTTTTGTGTAGCGTGTTGTGTATGTTGTTATCATAGTCCAGACTCTTAACTTTTCTTTGAATCTCTCTCTCTCTCTCTCTCTCTCTCAGGAGGAAGGGGTCCCCGGCATCTGGATCTCCTCTAGGTGGGTCGTGGTCCATATTCTCTCGTCTCTCCGTTCTCTCTCTCTCCACTTCTCTCTCTCTCTCTCTGTCTCTCTCTCTCTCTCTCTCGTTCTCTCACAACCTGTGTTGTGCTGTTTCAGGTAGCCCATATCTTTTGTGTGTCTGTGCTCTCCGTGCATGTAGTTTTCGATGACAAACGATGTTCTTATGCGCTTGCGGCGTGTGTGTATCCCAGATCTAGCTAAAAATTATATGACTAAGTGCGTCAAAAGGTGTGCATGAAAGAGACACAGTATGTTAGAAAAAAGTATGAATAAGTAAAAGAAGTCGGTTTTTAGAATGTTTCCTTATTGTACTCATCACTTTCAAAGTGTAGAGATAACGACTTTATTACGTTTTTGATAAAACGAGCTTTAAAAGATGAAAAGTGTATTATGTCGATGTCAGGGATTGCGACACTAAAGTGCTACTACATGGCTGGTTAAATTATTATTTTTATTCCTAACCACTTTAAAAACAGATTAAGGATGTCGCTCATAAGTATTTTCAATTAATTTATTGGCAGCCTGAAGACTTCTTACAAACTATTGACATGTACATGATTTGTCGGCATACCTGACCTCCGCATAATTAATATTTTACCTTTTTCTTTTCTGACACAAAAACACAAAGTTCATCCATTCTGCCCTTCAGACATTCTAAGCGTATGTACAGACACACTGGAAAGTCAGTTTTGAGGATTTTGTTTCTTTTCTTGACATAGTACAAAAAAACTACACAAAGTGTCGAACATCAGCATTACAGCAAAGTATGACAATGTCATAAATGTGACTTGACAGTGCAATAATTATTGAAGATTCTACATTTCTCTTCAACTACTAAATGTAAACTATATTTAACACAGTGCTACATTCACTTATGATTGTTAGCTTTGTTTTACTGCAGATCATAAATGTCGACTCAGCTTTCCGACAGTCAAAGACTTGACGTACATACATTGAAACTTTCCTTTCAGCTATAAAAATAATCATAATGTCGTAAAAGTGTATGTACTTAGATCTCGAGTAATGCATGCACTTCCTTTTTGATAGGCATTACATACAATTGGCTTGTAATTATAGCATTAACCCTGTTGAGCACTTCCGACTGGCTATCTCATACTTCAGCAAACAACAACTTTAACAGAAGTAAAGTCTAAAACACGCATACACCTCCTACGTATAACAGAACTGGTACCTTGTATGTTTCTAAGAGCACGACACACAGCACAGCAGTCACTAAGAAAGAAACTCTTTATCTTATCAAACATGAAACACCTTGATTTTGTGTATGTCACTCTCAACTAGGTCAATCCCAGCTGCTTGCCGTGTGAAAACCCTGACTGGCACCCTAGCATCAATCAACCTACTTACTTGTGGGGCGTTGGCATACTCCGATACAGATTTTGAGACTGAACAAGAAGTCTGACAGGGTGTGCACATCAGCCAGCATCCTCCGTGAAGTTCATTCCTATCCTTGATTGCGTTGGGAAAGAGAATTTCCTGTAGTCGGTTCTGGAGGCTGGGATTTCAGCGGAACGGGATGATGGCTCCTGTGATCTGGTCTAGTCACGCTGTTTTCCTTGGTGTCAGTGGCTATGGAACCATGGTGATGGTGGAAGTTATAAAAGTTCACCAGTCTTGCTTTTCTGCACCTATGTTGGAGATATGGTCAGCCTAGTCAGCCAGTCAGCATGTTGTTGACACTGGATATCCTGCAGCATCTCTGTGGTGTCCACCATGCTGCCTTTTGCTGTACAGACTCTAGGCTTGATGTTCGGGTTGTTGTTTGGGTGCCAGATAGAGCTTGCATATTCCAGGACTGTGTGACAACTGCCTTGTAGGCCTTGCCTTTTATTAAAGAGGTGCTGATCTTCAGGGTTCTTCC
>JABMCL010003504.1:85000-87500 GCA_018857735.1 Alviniconcha marisindica
AACACTTTTCTTCTTGCTTCCTCTGGCCGTTCTTTCGGGTGCGGGTTTCGGGTTCGAATCCACCGCCACCTCCTGAAGACCGGTTGCCGAAGAATCTCCGGAGTCAGTCCCCTTGCCATTGTTCAGTTTGATCAGGTTCTCGTTGATCTGCATCAGAAGCTTCAAGGATTTGTCCTCATCCGCGCTGATGGTCTTGCGGCCTGTTGTTGTCTGGATGATTTCCTTCAGGTCGTTGAGGTGGTTGGAGAAGAGCAGTCTGCGGGAACGGTTCGAAACCATTAAGACCGATCAGGGAGACGGGTTCTTTGATGAACAAAGGACAGTGATAAGTTGCCGGTTTGTTGTTGTTGTTGTTGTTGTTGTTGTTGTTGTTGTTGTTTTGTGTGTGTGTGGTGTGTGTGTGTGTGTGTGTGTGTGTGTTGTGTGTGTGTATGCGTGCGTGTGTGCGTGTGCGTGCGTGCGTGCGTGCGTGCGTGCGTGTGTGCGTGTGTGTGCGGACTGGAGACTTGGAGAATCCTCCCCCGACCCCCTCTCCTTCTCCCTTACTGTTCTTTATATGATAAGCATTGACTGCTTCTGTTTTCTTTTCCGATACTAGTCATATGAAATGATCAGATGTTCTGCTGCTTCATTTGTTATAATATGCTCACCGTATGTTCATAATATGTAACTGAATGATGTATGGCATGTGTTCATCTGGCGCTGTGAGCACTCTACGTTTAGTGTGGAAATTCTCATGTATAACGTTTCACTCACTCATTCACGCCCAGATATAGATATATATATATATATATATATATATATATATATATATATATATATATATATATATATATATATATAAATGATGCCTGTAATTTGTTATCTATTCATCAGTAGCTTAGCAAGGACTAGTTGTTAGACAGGTTTTTGACCGAACTTAAACTACAATCCTTGTAAAATAAAGTTTTCGAGTTCGAGTTCGAGTTCGATCTCTCTCTCTCTCTCTCTCTCTCTCTCTCTCTCTCTCTCTCTCTCTCTCTCTCTCTCTCTCGTGCTCCTTCTCTTTTTCTTCTTCTTCTTCATTTTCTTCTTCTTCTTCTTCTTCTTCTTCTTCTTCTTCTTCTTCTTCTGAGAGAGGTAGAGACAGAGAGAGACAGAGAGAGAGAGAGAGAGAGAGAGAGAGAGAGAGAGAGAGAGAGAGAGAGAGAGAGAGAGAGAGAGAGAGAGAGAGAGAGAGAGAGAACACACACACACACACACACACACACACACACACACACACACACACACACACACACACACACACACACACACACACACACACACACACAAACAAACACCTTACCCGCTGAAGAAGCCTTTCTTTTTCGCTTTCTCTGCCTTCTTTTTTTCTTCTTCCAGTTTTTCCTGTTCCAGCTCAGCCTTTGTCTTCTTTTTGGGGGCTTCTCTGGTTCCCCACGACACAATGTGTAGATTACAAAGCGAATAAATGACGAGCAGCAGATACCCGGAAGGTATGCACAGAAGGTACAGGGCGCCCGACTGTTGAACAGAAGTAAGCAAACGTTGGACAAACGTTACGATTAGGATAATTTGTGTTGTGTAATTTACCTGGGATCATAATTATAGTATATACAAACACAGTGGATGGGATGATGGATAAATTGGATTTGTGACCATGGGTGGATGTGAGGATGCATGGATAGGTGGATGTGATAATGGATGGTTGCTGCAGTGGATGACAACACCCGACGAACCAATGTTATCCCAGAACGATCGACAGACGATGTGCATCAATGTGTATAATTTTATACTCACGGGTAGACAGTATATTTCCAAGGGGTGGCATATGCCTGCCAAGAGGAAGATGATGACGAGGATAGCGATGACGAGGACACTGGGGTGAAAGATGCTCTTCTCGACCGCCGTCACGATGGTCCCCACGAACACGATCATCATCACGAACGCGTAGAACGTGCTGTGTGCAAATGTAGGTCAGAACAGATCAGTGGAGTTAGAGTGGGTTGGTTTGACTGCGGCTAGAGAGTGGGGAGAATAAAGGTGTAGAATGGCAAGTAGAAGAAGAAGAAGAAGAAAAGAAGAAGAAGAAAAGGATATAGGTAGAAGAAGAAGAAGAAGAAAAGGATATAGGTAGAAGAAGAAGAAGAAGAAGAAGAAGAAGAAGAAGAAGAAGAAGAAGAAGAAGAAGAAGAAGATATAGGTAAAGAATTAGATAAATAGATACCTGTAGCTAGACAGAGAGACAAGGCGGGGGCGAGGTGGTGGGGGTAAGGGGAGCAGACATACATGTAAATACATAATCGATAGACAGACGAGCACATAGACGGACCAGTAAATAGATCGACAGACAGATAAAGAGACCGAGAGAGAGAGAGAGGGGGGGGAGGAGAGGAGAGGAGAGGGGGGGGGAGAGGAGAGGAGGGGAGAAGAGAGGGGAGGGGGGGGAGAGAGGAGAGAGGGAGAGAGGAGAGAGGGGGGTGAGAAGAGAGAGAGAGGG
>JABMCL010003504.1:95000-105000 GCA_018857735.1 Alviniconcha marisindica
CAAGCACATCTGACCGGACCATTAAACACTCGCGAACAGGCAAGCACATCTGACCGGACCATTAAACACTCGCGAACAGGCAAGCACATCTGGGCCTGTAAAGCGATCATATCCAGCGTCTGCCAGTACTGGACATTCACCCCTGAACCAACCAAACACACAGTATCATTCGAATCAAGACCGTTGTTCACGAGCGTTGAATCACTTTTGTTGTAGCAGAAACGAGTCTTCATTAATGCCTGTTTACCGAAACTTTCACTGAACAGCATCGTTTCAACTGGAAAGCTTTCCGAGTGGCAAAGACCGTGATTTAAATGTCATTTGGTTCAGCTTTCGAGCTGCAAATGCTTTGTTTTTGATGAGACATATAATTTCGTGTATGTTCAATTACAGTTGTGCATTTTTTTCGTTACGATCGTGCTTTCAAAGATATGCCATCTACGGACAGCTCGCGAGTATTTTATTTTCAAATTTTCTATCACTGAGCAATAACAACCGTAATAGAGAAATGATGAGCTTCACTTTAGACTCATTTCGAGGCAGTTTCAGACTCATTTCTAGAACAACCTCAGTGTTTTCGAAAGGCGTGATTACAACAATTAGCAAGAGCAGATTGTATTATTCGTATATGATTCACCCATCACTTCTGTGAATAGTCTCATCAAACGCAAAGCACGTGATATACACAGCAGAAAACCTTACCAAGTGATACGCTCACAATCCAGTCTAAAAGACCTGCAAACGACGCCTGTCTCTCGTCAAAACACACCTATGTGCATGTACACAGTGGCAACCCTGTATCCTAATTAATATTATAAAGAATTGATCAAGCACTGGACCCCAAAACAGCATAAAAATACAGTTTAACCAAAAGCCGATCCGTGTCCTGTTTCTCATTGTTCACTGTTTAACTGTTATTTGAGTGTTGATTTGTGGTTTGAACAGGATTCCCCCCCCCCCCCCCCTCAATTCGTATGTTTTGTTTTGTATATTAATGAATAACGTTTTACTTTAACCTTGTCACTATGTTAAATGCAGAGAGGAAACTTTCTTCTTTTTAACACTAAAAAATTATTGCTAATTAATTGCAACACGTTGTTTCAGTGTGTGTGTGTGTGTGTGTGTGTGTGTGTGTGTGTGTGTGTGTGTGTGTGTGTGTGTGTGTGTGTGTGTGTAGTCTGTTCATTAGAGCCTAGGTGTGAAAGCGAGGTGTTCGTCCTGTGACGGTGTGTGGTGAGTGTTTGTGTGTGTGTGTGTGTGCGTGGGGTGTGGTGTGTGTGTGTGGGTGGGTGTGTGTGTGTGTGTGTGGTGGAGTGGGGGTGTGGTTTTTGTTTTTGTGTGTGTGGTGTGTGTGTGTGTGTGGTGTGTGTGTTTTGTTGGGTGTGTGTGTGTGTGTGTGTGGTGCGTGGGGTGCTTTGTGTTTTGTGTGTGTGTGTGTGTTGTGTGTGTGTGTGGTGTGTGTGGGGTGTGTGTGTGTGGTGTGGAAATAAAACACACACACACACACACACACACACACACAACACAACACCAACACACACCACACAACAACACCACACACCACCTTCAAGTGATACGCTCAAATCCAGTCTAAAGACCTCTGTGTGTGTGTGTGTGTGTGTGTGTGTGTGTGTGTGTGTGTGTGTGTGTGTGTGTGTGTGTGTGTGTGTGTGTTAAATAAGATCACCTTTCATTAAGACCCGCCTAGGTGTGAAAGCCGAGAGTGTTCGTCCATAGTGACGAAGCCCATAGCTGCCAATAACTCGATATCATTTCGAAAATAATCTACAGGAACTTGGGGTCCTCATTCACTTAACAAATCTCTAAAAAGAATCGATTTTCCAGTTCTCTTAGAACGCATGTATGTGTGTGTGTGTGTGTGTGTCTTCTCTCTCTCTCTCTCTCTCTCTCTCTCTCTCTCTCTCTCTCTCTCTCTCTCTCTCTCTTGTTTATTTTTTTCGTTTGTGTTGTGTCCGTGCTCTATTTTTTGCTTGTCTACTTATTTATCTGCAAAAGTGTATGTTCTTCGCAACTTCGCATCCGCAACTTTTCAGCTTGTATAAAACGGTTTCTTCACCAAAATGGATTAGTCGACATCACGTTATTTTGCTGAAATAACTACGTGGGGTTGAAGGGACTTTAATGTCTAAGAACTAACTTATTACAATAACAATTACTATTAGTATTGTTGTTGTTGTTGTTGTTGTTGTTGTCGTTGTTGTTGTTTTGCTGATGTTTCATTTTTGTCATTATTATTATTATTATTATTATTATTATTATTATTATTATTACGTGTTTTATTATTATTATTAGTGTATTATTCAAAACATATCGAATATAAAGTGCATGCAGGTATATGCAGGTATCAGGGCAGGTTGCGTCAGGTCATGCACAGATCCAGAGTACAGACATGATGTTTTGAAGGCACACAAAAAAGACGAAAAAGAAAAGAAAAGACGTTGATGGTGATATGAAAGTGACCTATGTGTATTTGTCCTACCATTGTCTTTATTACTAGTTGTTTTCATTATACTTGTGCCTATTATCCATCAATCATAATAATAAATAATTAATTAATTAATTAATTAATAATTCCTATAAAGCGCTATTCTCTAACCAGAGTTAAACTCACTGCGCTGTAGAAACATCTTAAGACAAAAACCACATTAGTATACATTTCAACAAACAGAATCTTAAATATTGCAGTCTACCATTATCAACTATCAAACAAAAACTATTGCGTGTGTGTTTGTTGTTGTTGTTGTGTTGTTGTTATAAATACTTCGATTTTTTGGATTTTGTTTTCTCTCGCCCTGAAATAACCGCCATGGTTGACTGGGCGTAAACAACAACAACAACATAAACTTTTTCTATCATTGCTTTACTACACAAGCCCTTGACCTGACCTGCAATCATCATGAGAACTGTCCCGGGTCCCAGGAGTGTGGCCACCATCAGCGCCACCTGGTAGATGATGTAGAGCATGGAGATGTTGCTGTTCACTGCCACGGTTTTGGAGTAGTCGGACAGCAGGTCCATCACGTTTGGCCAGGGTGGGCGGCATCCACCCCCACCACAGGCTATAGTATTTTAGCTCCGTGTTAATAAGAAGAGAGAGAGAGAGAGAAGAGACAGAAAAAGAGAGAGAGAAAAGAGAGAGAGGGAGAGAGAGAGAGAGAGAGAGAGGAGAAAAAGAGAGAGACAAGACAGAGAGAGGAGGAGAGGAAAGAAGAGGAGGAGAGAGAGAAGAGAGAAGAGAGGGGAGAGAGAGAGAGAAGAGACAGAAAGGGGAGAGAGAGAGAGAGAGAGAGAGGGGAGAGAGAGAGGAGACAGAGGAAAAAGAGAGAGAGAGAGGGGGGAGGAGAGGGAGGAGAAAAGAGTGGAGAAGAGAGGAGGGGACAGAGAGAGAAGAGGTGTTGTGGTTGTGTGGTGGGGTGTATGTGTGTGTGTGTGTGGTGTGTTGTGTGTGTGTGTGTGTGTGTGTGTGTGGTGTGTTTTGGTGTGGTGTGTGTTTGTTTGTTTGTTTTTTTGTTTGTTTGTTTTGTGTATGTGTTTTTTTGTGTGTGAGGGCTGTGTTGTTTTTGTTTTGTGGGGGGGGGGGGGGGTAAGGGTGTGTGTGTGTGTGTGTGGTTTGTGTAAAAAGGAGAGAGAGGAAAGGGGAGAGAGAGAGAGGGAGAGAGAGAGGAGTAAAAGAGGAGAGAGAGAGAGATGTGGTTTTTGTGTTGCTGTTGTGGGGCGGGGGTGTGTGTGGGTGTGTGTGTGTGTGTGTGTGTGTGCCGGGGGGTGGGCGGCCTGGTGGTGGGGGTGGGGCCGGGGGTGGGGTGGGGGCGGGGGTGGTTGTGGGTTTGGGGTTTTTGGGTGTGTGTGTGTGTGTGTGTGTGTGTGTTGGTGGTGTGGTGGTGGTGTGTGTGTGTGTGTGTGTGTGTTGGGGGGGGGGGTGTTTGTGGTTGTTTATGTTGGGGGTGGTGTCCCCCTGTGTGTATGTGTGTTGGGGAGTGGGGTGGTTTGTAAGGGAAAAATTGGGGGGGCAGAGGAAAGGAGGGGGAAACCCTAGTAAACAGAGACTCCAACGGGGGTAATTTTTTATCTATCATATTAAATGTAGCTTTTTTTCTTTTCTTTTCTTCTTCTTCTTCTTTTCCCCTTTTTCTTCTTCCCTTTTTTTTGTTTTTTCCCCCCTTTTTTTTGGGGCCCATGTGTCAAAAAAAATAAATTTATTTTACAAATATATTTATGTATAACGGAGCAGCAAACTTAATTGAGATGGAGAGTTGATCTTCTCTCTCTCTCTCTCTCTCTCTCTTTTCTCTCTCTCTCTCTCTCTCTCCCCCCTTCTCTCTCTCTCTCTCTCTCTCTCTCTCTCTCTCTCTTTCTAGGGTTTAAGGATCACGTTATACCTTCGTCGTTGGTTGAAGAACTCGTTGAATCCTTCCGGGGCGTAGGTCCAGGCGTCGGCGGCAGCGGCATAGTCCACCCTGTATCCTTGCTGCAGCAGCAGGGTGCACAGCCATCTGTCTTCACCTGTTGAGAGAATTCCGCCAGTCAGGTGTGGTTATCTGTCTACATTCCGCCAGTCAGTGGGTTTTTTGTCTACATTCCGCCAGCGGTGGTTATTGTCTACATCCAGCCACAGGTTTGGTTTTCTATCACATTCCGCCAGTCGTGTGGGTTTTCTGTCTACATTCACCAGTCAGTGTGGTTATCTGTCTACATTCAGCCAGTCAGTGTGGTTATCTGTCTACATTCCGCCAGTCAGTGTGGTTATCTGTCTACATCCAGCCAGTCAGTGTGGTTATCTATCTACATTCCGCCAGTCAGTGTGGTTATCTGTCTACATTCAGCCGTCAGTGTGGGTTAAACGTTTAAAATTTACCCGTCGTGTGGTTTTTCTTCTAATTGGTGTTGGATTTATTTACATTCCGCCAGTCAGTGTGGTTATCTTCTACATTCCGCCAGTCAGTGTGGATATCTGTCTACATTCCGCCAGTCAGTGTGGTTATCTGTCTACATCCAGCCAGTCAGTGTGGTTATCTATCTACATTCCGCCAGTCAGTGTGGTTATCTGTCTACATTCCGCCAGTCAGTGTGGTTATCTGTCTACATTCCGCCAGTCAGTGTGGTTATCTGTCTACATTCCGCCAGTCAGTGTGGTTATCTATCTACATTCCGCCAGTTAGTGTGGTTATCTATTTACATTCAGCCAGTCAGTGTGGTTATCTATCTACATTCCGCCAGTCAGTGTGGTTATCTGTCTACATTCAGCCAGTCAGTGTGGTTATCTGTCTACATTCAGCCAGTCAGTGTGGTTATCTATCTACATTTCCGCCAGTCAGTGTGGTTATCTATCTACATTCCGCCAGTCAGTGTGGTTATCTATCTACATTCCGCCAGTCAGTGTGGTTATCTATCTACATTCCGCCAGTCAGTGTGGTTATCTATTTACATTCAGCCAGTCAGTGTGGTTATCTGTCTACATTCAGCCAGTCAGTGTGGTTATCTGTCTACATTCAGCCAGTCAGTGTGGTTGTCTATCTACATTCCGCCAGTCAGTGTGGTTATCTGTCTACATTCAGCCAGTCAGTGTGGTTATCTGTCTACATTCCGCCAGTCAGTGTGGTTATCTGTCTACATCCAGCCAGTCAGTGTGGTTATCTTCTACATTCCGCCAGTCAGTGTGGTTATCTGTCTACATTCCGCCAGTCAGTGTGGTTATCTGTCTACATTCCGCCAGTCAGTGTGGTTATCTATCTACATTCCGCCAGTCAGTGTGGTTATCTATCTACATCCAGCCAGTCAGTGTGGTTATCTGTCTACATTCCGCCAGTCAGTGTGGTTATCTGTCTACATTCCGCCAGTCGGGGTGGTTATCTATCTACATTCCGCCAGTCAGTGTGGTTATCTGTCTACATTCCGCCAGTCAGTGTGGTTATCTATCTACATTCAGCCAGTCAGTGTGGTTATCTATTTACATTCAGCCAGTCAGTGTGGTTATCTATCTACATTCCGCCAGTCAGTGTGGTTATTTATTTACATTCAGCCAGTCAGTGTGGTTATCTATCTACATTCCGCCAGTCAGTGTGGATATCTGTCTACATTCAGCCAGTCAGTGTGGTTATCTGTCTACATTCAGCCAGTCAGTGTGGTTATCTATTTACATTCAGCCAGTCAGTGTGGTTATCTATCTACATTTCCGCCAGTCAGTGTGGTTATCTATCTACATTCCGCCAGTCAGTGTGGTTATCTATCTACATTCAGCCAGTCAGTGTGGTTATCTATCTACATTCCGCCAGTCAGTGTGGTTATCTGTCTACATTCAGCCAGTCAGTGTGGTTATCTGTCTACATTCCGTCAGTCAGTGTGGTTATCTGTCTGCATTCCGCCAGTCAGTGTGGTTATCTGTCAGTCAGTCAGTGTGGTTATCTATCTACATTCAGCCAGTCAGTGTGGTTATCTGTCTACATTCCGCCGGTCAGTGTGGTTATCTGTCTACATTCAGCCAGTCAGTGTGGTTATCTGTCTACATTCAGCCAGTCGGTGTGGTTATCTATCTACATTCCGCCAGTCAGTGTGGTTATCTATCTACATCCAGCCAGTCAGTGTGGTTATCTGTCTACATTCCGCCAGTCAGTGTGGTTATCTGTCTACATTCAGCCAGTCGGGGTGGTTATCTTCTACATTCCGCCAGTCAGTGTGGTTATCTGTCTACATTCCGCCAGTCAGTGTGGTTATCTATCTACATTCAGCCAGTCAGTGTGGTTATCTATTTACATTCCGCCAGTCAGTGTGGTTATCTATCTACATTCCGCCAGTCAGTGTGGTTATCTATTTACATTCAGCCAGTCAGTGTGGTTATCTTCTACATTCAGCCAGTCAGTGTGGTTATCTATTTACATTCAGCCAGTCAGTGTGGTTATCTATCTACATTCAGCCAGTCAGTGTGGTTATCTGTCTACATTCAGCCGGTCAGTGTGGTTATCTGTCTACATTCCGCCGGTCAGTGTGGTTATCTGTCTACATTCCGCCAGTCAGTGTGGTTATCTGTCTACATACTGCAGGAAGTGTCCAGGCTCACTGGGCAGGATGGTGCAACAACAACAACAACAACAACAACAACAACAACAGTATACCTTGGTCATACTGCAGGTACAACAACAACAACAACAACAACAGTGTACCTTGGTCATACATCAGGAAGTGTCCAGGCTCACTGGGCAGGATGGTACAACAACGACAACAACAACAACAACAACAGTATACCCCGGTCAACTGCAGAAGTGTCCGCTCGGTGGGCAGTATGGTACCAAAAACAACAACAACACCCCAAAAACAACACAAAAACAGCAACAACAACCCCAAAAAGACGACGACGAACAAAAAACAGAAAAAACAGCAACAACAACAACGACAACGACAACGACGACAACAACAACAACAACAACAACAACAGTGTACCTTGGTCATACTGCAGGAAGTGTCCAGGCTCGGTGGGCAGGATGGTAAAACAACAACAACAACAACAACAACAGCGTACCTTGGTCATACTGCAGGTACAACAACAACAACAACAACAACAACAACAGTGTACCTTGGTCATAATGCAGGAAGTGTCCAGGCTCGGTGGGCAGGATGGTACAACAAAAACAACAACAACAACAGCGTACCTTGGTCATACTTTCAGGTACAAAAAACAACAACAACAACCAAAAGCGACCGGCATACTGCAGGTACAACAAAAACAACAAAAACAACAGTGTACCTTTGGGCTACTGCAGGAAAATGTCCAGGCTCGTGGGGATGATGGGGCAACAAAAGACAACAACAACAAAAACAACTCCCAATTTATACTGCGGTACAACAACAACAACAAAAACAACAACAAAAACACCCAAAAGCGTACCTTGGTCATACTCAAGGGACAACAACAACAACAAAACAACAACAACAACAACCAAAACAGTGCCCCTTTAAAAACCGCAGGAAATGTTCAGGCTCGGTGGGGGGAGGGTGGGGACAACCCAAAGACAACAAAAACAACAAAAACGCGTTCCTTACATTTGGGAGGTACCCAGAAAAAACCAAAAACAACAACAACGGGGTACCTTGGTCATCTAGGAAAAACAACCCCAACAAAAACCAAAACAAAAACAAAAAGTGTCCTTTGGGCATACTTTCAGGAAGTGTCCAGGCTCGGTGGGCAGGATGGTACAACAACAAAAACAAAACAACAACAACAACAGCGTACCTTGGTCATATTTCCCGGTTTCAAAAACAACAACAACAACAACAACAACAACAACAGCGTACCTTGGTCATACTGCAGGTACAAAAAACAACAAAACAAAAACAACAGTGAAACCTTTGGGCCCTACTGCGGAAGTGGTCCACTAGTTGGGAGGGTTTAAAAGACAAAAACAACAACACAAAAACGCGTCCTTGGTTTATAAATGCAGGTACAAAAACAACAAAAACAACCAACCCCAAAGCGTACCTTGGTCATACTGCAGGACAAAAACCAACAACGACAACAACAACCCAAAAACAGCGTACCTTGGTCATACTGCAAAACAAAACAACCAAAAACCCCCAAAAACGTGAACCTTTGGGCTACTGCAGGAAAATGTCCAGGTCGGGGGGCAGGATTCAAAACGACAACAACAAACAACAACAAAAAAAACAACCGGGCCCTACTGCGGTACAAAAACAAACAAAAAAAGCGTACCTTGGTCATACTGCAGGTACAACAACAACAAAAACGAAAAACAAACTCAATTTCAACAACAAAAAACAACAAAACAACAACAAAAACAAAAACAACAATAGCGGGACCTTGGTCAAAACTGCAGGTACAAAAAAACAACAAAAACAACAAAAACAACATGAAAAACCCTTGGGGCATACTGCAGGAATGTCCAGGCTCGGTTGGGGAGGATGGTACAAAAACGACAAAACAAAAACAACAACAGCGTACCTTGGTCATACGAAGGTAAAAACAACAACAACAACAACAACAACAGCGTACCTTGGTTTTAGGTACAACCCAAAAACAACAACAGTGTACCTTGGTCATACTGCGGGAAATGTCCGGCTCGATGGGCAGGATGGTACAACAAAGACAAACAAAAAAACAACCGCCGGGTTTATACTGGGTACAAAAAACAACAACCAAAAACAAAAGCGTACCTTTGGGCATTTTGGGGTTTCAACAACCCAAAAAACAAAAAAACATGTTCCTTGGTCATACTGCAGGAAGTGTCCAGGCTCGATGGGCAGGATGGTACAACAACGACAACAACCCAAAAAAAACAAAAGCGTACCTTGGTCATACTGCAGGTACAACAACCCAAAAACAACAAAAAACAGCTTAAACCCTTTGGGCTACTGCAGGTACAACAAAAACAACAACAGTGTACCTTGGTCATACTGCAGGAAGTGTCCAGGCTCGGTGGGGGGATGGTAAAAAACAAAAACAACAACAACCAACCAAAAACAACAACAACAGGGAAATTGGCAAGCGGTACAACAACAACAACAACAACAACAACAACGACAACAGCGTACCTTGGTCATACTGCAGGTACAACAACAACAACAACAACAACAACAACAACAACAACAACAACAACAACAGTGTACCTTGGTCATACTGCAGGAAGTGTTCAGGCTCGGTGGGCAGGATGGTACAACAACGACAACAACAACAACAACAGCGTACCTTGGTCATACTGCAGGAAGTGTCCAGGCTCGGTGGGCAGGATGGTGTACATGCGCATGACGTTGTCGTCCATGAGGGCGGAGCCACGGAAGAGCGAGAAGCACCCAGGACTGCACAGCACACAGCCCAGCACGTGCTCCGTCGCCTTCTGCATCCAGTGCCCGATGGCGTACTCGAACATCTGGTACCACACCATCGGACCTGCGGCACACCATGACTCTCTCTTCATTGGCCCATGACGAGCATGCTAATAGGGTGAGTTTAATGCTGTTGTGAGTTTAATGTTTC
>JABMCL010003504.1:117500-120000 GCA_018857735.1 Alviniconcha marisindica
CTGCACGAGTGCTCTGGGCCTCGTTCTCTGTCAGATTTTTAGAACGTTACATAGTTCCCACCCGTCAGATGTACTTATCTTTAGATGCTGCGCCTCCCCCCCCCCCCCCCCCTTCCCCCCACCCATCCCGTCCTCTCCCCTCCCTTTCCCACCCCATCCTCCGTGTGACAGATTGTGTTTACAAACATGTCAAATCAGGGCGCTATACATAGGCTGTATCCGTTACCTATAGCCTACCCAACTGCTAAAATAGGGTCATGCATTGTTGACATCCCTCATCTGTACCCAAGTGTAGATTCAGGGTGGTACTCGACTGATACCTCTCATCTGTACCCAAGTGTCAAATTCAGGGTGGTACTTAACTCATACCTCTCATCTGTACCCAAGTGTCAAATTCAGGGTGGTATTTAACGGATACTTCTCATCTGTACCCAAGTCATAGTTCAGGAGCTGTGTGAGAGTCGAGGTGGCCGTCCTGGGCTGTCCGTCCTAACGAGCCTTCTGGTTTCCGTGGACGTAAAGCTATATTGAACCATGCTTCGGCATTGGTCTCACCTTGTCCCTAATATGTCAACTGACATCTGGGGACATTAAGCAACACTACCTACCTACCTACCTGTACCCAAGTACCCAAAACAGGAGCATACATATATAGTTCGTATCATTGCTTAGCTAAGAGCTCATATAACTGTTGCTGAGGTGCTTTGTAAAATAAATTAATATTATTAAATTATTGTCATTCACCTATACCCAAATGCTCCCTCTTCATGTCCCCAAGTGCCAAACCAGGGTAGTACATAGCACTTGCTCCCAAGTGCCAAAACAGGGTAGTACATAGCAGTTGTTCCCATGCGCCATAACAGGGTAGTACATAGCAGTTGTTCCCAAGTGCCAAAACACGGTGGTACATAGGAATCGTTTCCACGTGCCAAAACACGGTGATACATAGCAGTTGTTCCCAAGTGCCGAAACACGGTGGTAGATAGCAATTGTTCCCAAGTGCCGGATCACGGTGGTACATAGCACTAGTCCCCAAGTGCCAAAACACGGTGGTACACAGCAATTGTTCCCAGTGCCGAAACATGGTGGTACATAGCAATTGTTCCTAAGTGCCGAAACATGGTGGTACATAGCAGTTGTTCCCAAGTGCCGAAACACGGTGGTACATAGCAATTGTCCCCAAGTGCCAAAACAGACTGGTACATTGCATAGTTTTTATCGCCCCCCCCCCCCCCCCCCTTTGTCCACAAGTGCCAAAACAGGGTGGTAATAGCACAGTTGATATCGCCCCCCCTCCCCATTTGTCCCCAAGTACCAAAACAGGGTGGTAATAGCACAGTTGATATCGCCCCCCCCCTCCCCCCCCTTGTCCACAAGTGCCAAAACAGGGTGGTACACAGCATAGTTGATATTGCCCCCCCCCCACCCCCACCCCCACCCCCTTGTCCCCAAGTGTCTTTGCCTCCAAGTGCCAAAACAGACTGGTACACAGCATAGTTGATATCGCCCCCATCCCCCCATCCCTTTGTTCCCAAGTGCCGAAACAGGGTGGTACATAGCATAGTTGATATTGCCCCCATCCCACACCCCTTTGTCCCCAAGTGCCGAAACAAGGTGGTACATAGCATAGTTGATATCGACCCAATCCCACACCCCTTTGTCCCCAAGTGCCGAAACAGGGTGGTACATAGCATAGTTGATATCGACCCCATCCCACACCCCTTTGTCCCCAAGTGCCGAAACAGGGTGGTACATAGCATAGTTGAAATCGCCCCCCCCCCTCCCCCCACCCCCTTGTCCCCAAGTGTCTTTGTCTCCAAGTGCCAAAACAGGGTGGTACACAGCATAGTTGATATCGCCTACCCCCCCCCCCCCCCCCCTCCTTGTCTCATAGTTCCAAAACAGACTGGTACACAGCATAGTTGATATCGCCCCCATCCCCCCATCCCTTTGTCCCCAAGTGCCCAAACAGGGTGGTATATAGCATGTTTGATATCGCCCCCATCCCCCCATCCCTTTGTCCCCAAGTGCCCAAACAGGGTGGTACACAGCATAGTTGATATCCCCCCCCATCCCCCCATCCCTTTGTCCCCAAGTGCCCAAACAGGGTGGTATATATCGTATATGTTTCTTCCGACCACTCACCCATAGCCAGGTTGCCACGGAGGGGTTCCTGAAGCCGCCGAAGGCGACCTTGGCGAGGCTGGTAAGGAAGGTGAGGATGTAGGGCAGACACATGGCCACCACAACCAGGATGTAGTAGGCCGAGGGCACGGAGGGGTCCGCCTGCTGCAAGCCAGAAAGACGACAATGACCGCGTGACCTTGACCTTGACCATTTTGCTTTACGTCCACAGAAGTGAGGTTGCTTATTATGGACGAGGACAGGGGGAGGGGGGGGGGGGGGGGGGGGGGGGGGGGGGGGGGGGGTGGGGGGGGGGGGGGGGGGGGGGCTTCTGGGGGGGGGGGGGAGGAGGAGGACGAAAGAGTGAAGGCTCGAC
>JABMCL010003504.1:130000-132500 GCA_018857735.1 Alviniconcha marisindica
CACACACACACACACACACACACACACACACAAAACCCCCCACACACACACACACACACACACACGAAATGCATGCATTACGGGTAATGGGTTGGTAGAATGAGAAGAAAACAACAGATCAGTATGCGGAAGCGAAGCGATGGGAACAAAGCAATCAAACAAAATTCATCCGTTGAAGCTACAAAACAGCACTTAAAACAACAGTTAAAACATAGCTAAACAGGTGAACCTAAAGCAGATAAGTATCCACCGTCTAATTTTTTACCGTATAACTGTTGTTACAGATAAGTATCCAACGTCTCATTTTTCACCGTATAACTGTTGTTACAGATAAGTATCCAACGTCTCATTTTTCACCGTATAACTGTTGCTACAGATCCAACGTCTCATTTTTCACCGTATAACTGTTGCTACAGATAAGTATCCAACGTCTCATTTTTCAACGTATAACTGTTGTTACAGATAAGTATCCAACGTCCCATTTTTCAACGTATAACTGTTGTTACAGATAATTATCCAACGTCTCATTTTTCACCGTATAACTGTTGTTACAGATAAGTAGCCAACGTCTCATTTTTCACCGTATAACTGTTGTTACAGGTAAGTATCCAACGTCTTATTTTTCACCGTATAACTGTTGTTACATGTAAGTATCCAACGTCTCATTTTTCAACGTATAACTGTTGTTACAGATAAGTAGCCAACGTCTCATTTTTCACCGTATAACTGTTGTTTAACTGTTGGTTTGTAGCTTGAACAGGGGGAATACCCCGAAAATTCGCATGCTGTATTTTGTCAAAATAAATATCTTATAAATGTGTTTAGCTCCAGTTTTAGAACGTTAGTTTTTCTAGTTTCAGATTGTATTGATATTGATTTCTTTTTAAATTTAAATAATGACTTGTTCAATTACAAAATGACGGAACAATGCAAAGTAAATGTGAAGGTCTCTTAAAATATCTGGAAAAAGAACGCTTGTATATTATGACAGACACATAATCTGCAAATTTCACATTTTCGGGGTAATCCCATTTGTCAAGCTACAAAACGACACTTAGACAACAGTTAAACGGTTAAAAACGATTAAAAATGAGACTAGAAGCGAAGTAGCATCTTTTTTTGAGCTGTTGTTTTCTTGTCCAGTGCTTGGAAGAATGCTGGCATGACAATGACGTGTAATGCAACTGGACAAAGGGGATTACCCCGACAATCTGCAGATTATGTGTCTGTGTCATAATAACTAAACGTTCTTTTGAACCTTTTATGTGTTTGGATCGTGAAGATCAGTGAGCCTGTGAAGCTTATGATTCTACGATGTGCTTATCGACATACTTGCTAAGAGAACAAAACGCTCCAACGGACGCATATAACTTTATCTGAACAGTCGACACAAACATTTGAATTTGGTTATTGTTTGTTGTACAGGTTTCTTTTTTCTTTTTCTTTTTTATATATCTAACGTGTGTGTGTGTGCGTGTGCGTGCGTGCGTGCGTGCGTGCGTGCGTGCGTGCGTGCATGCGTGTGTGCGTGCGTGCGTGCTGAATGTGATGGGAAAGAAGTTGAATGAAGTGTTGTATTTGCTTATATATTTAGTAGGATATCAATGTGCTCTTAATCGGTTCTGCATACATTTGGGTTGACCCTATTCTTTTTGCATTGTGCGCTGTGTGCGTGCGTGCGTGCGTGCGTGCGTGCGTGCGTGCGTGCGTGTGTGTGCGTGCGTGCGTGCGTGCGTGCGTGCGTGCGTGTGTGTGTGTGTGTGTGCATGTGCGTGAATGTGTGTGCGCGTGCGTGCGTGCGTGCTCACGGAAGATTGCTTTGGCTGTGTCTTGTTCTTTGCTTTGTAATGGAGCTATGTACTCCGATTTGGAGAAAAAGCACTTAAAAAAGTGCATTATCATCATCATCAGCATCATCCTCATCATCCTCATCATCCTTGTTACTAGTAGTAGTAGTAGCAGCAGTAGTAGCAGCAGCAGTAGCAGCAGCAGTACCAGTAGCAGTAGTAGTAGTAGTAGTAGTAGTAGCAGCAGCACCAGCAGTAGCAGCAGCAGCAGCAGTAGTAGTAGTAGTAGTAGTTGCAGCAGCAGCAAAAGCAGTAGCAGTAGTAGTAGTAGCAGCAGCAGCAGCAGCAGCAGTAGTAGCAGCAGCAGCAGTAGCAGCAGCAGCAGCAGCAGCAGCAGCAGCAGCAGCAGCAGCAGTAGTAGTAGTAGTAGTAGTATACTCTGTTGCATTACATTACGTAGGCTCCACTGACCTGAAAGTAGTCTATGGCGGTGTTCTGGTCAGCTGGCTGAGTCCTTCCCTCTACTTTGGGCACGTTGCTACCAAACCTAAAGACAGCAAGCACACCGTGACATACATGTACCGGGTGTCCAGCCAAGCGTGTCGAGTGCTGATTAACGGAGACTGTCGGCGGGAGGCGGGTGAGCGAGAGAGAGACAAAGGGGTTGGGGAGGTACTGGGAATGGGGGGCGGGGGTAGGGAGGTGGTGGGTGG
>JABMCL010003504.1:145000-147500 GCA_018857735.1 Alviniconcha marisindica
TGACCTGTCCATGCCCTCTTGAAACAAAATAATTCTGATAAAACTCATCACACTACTGTTAAATGATGAAGACATTCGATGTTTACCTGAAGTGTGACCTGTCCATGCCCTCTTGAAACAATATAATTCTGATAAAACTCATCACACTAATGTTAAATGATGAAGACATTCGATGTTTACCTGAAGTGTGACCTTGTCCATGCCCTCTTGAAACAATATAATTCTGATAAAACTCATCACACTAATGTTAAATGATGAAGACATTCGATGTTTACCTGAAGTGTGACTTGTCCATGCCCTCCATCAGGAACAGCTTCTGTCGCTCCGGGCTGGCCATGACGTCATCCAGAAAGGTGTAGAAGATGTGGAAGTTGGACTCTCTTGGGGATGGTCTGACCACGCGTGATTTCTCGAGAATATAGTCTCGAATGATAGCTGAAAGTTGACAGGATTTATATCTTAGTTAGTTAGTTAGTTAGTTAGTTAGTTAGATACTTAGTTAGTTAGTTAGATAGTTAGATAGTTAGTTAGTTAGTTAGATAGTTAGTTAGTTAGATAGTTAGTTAGTTAGTTAGTTAGTTAGTTAGTTAGTTAGTTAGTTAGTTAGCTCTAGGAGTTATCGTCCAGTCAACTGCACATGGTCGACTCAGGACGGACGACACATTCAAAATTGTTTTACGCAGTTCAGTTCAAGATTATATCTATGCATTCGGGAGTGCCCATAAGCGCTCCACCCAGTCTCTTAGATGTGTCTACAGTGATGCCTTTGAAACAGTTCTAGTCCGTTCTAGCCCTTTTCAATGAATATCGTCTTCAGCTTCAGTTTCAGACTTTCAATGCCCCGATTTGTCAACAAACGATAACTGATGTGTCTTTGGAGAGGCAGGACCGGAACTGATGGTGTGTGTGTGTGGTGTGTGTGTGTGTGTGTGTGTGTGTGTGTGTGTGTGTGTGTGTGTGTGTGTGTGTGTGTGTGTGAGGGCGTCTGGGGGAGGGGGGTGTCCAGTTTCCCCCTTTTCCGTTTTAATTACAAACGAATTAGCAAACGTAAAGCTGATTGCGCGCTCTCTCTCTCTCTCTCTCTCTCTCTCTCTCTCTCTCTCTCTCTCTCTCTCTCTCTCTCTCTCTCTCTCTCTCTCTCTCTCTCTCTCCGTCTGTCTGTCTGCCTGTCTGTCTGTCTGTCTCTGACTCTGTCTCTGTCTGTCTCTGTCTCTGTCTGTTTGTCTGTCTCTGTCTGTCTTTCTGTCTCTGTCTGTCTTTCTGTCTGTCTTTCTGTCTTTCTGTCTGTCTGTCTGTCTGTCTGTCTCTCTCTCTCTCTCTCTCTCTCTCTCTCTCTCTCTCTCTCTCTCTCTCTCTCTCTCAACAAAAGATCATATAAACCATTTCTAAACCGGAAGCAACAGGGATCACACATGACCAACCTCCCGTGACGGCGCCATCCGGTGAGAACCTCACGTCCAGAAACTTGGCGAAGCGACTGGAGTTGTCGTTCAGCACAGTGCGAGCGTTGCCGAACTGCTCGAGCAACGGGTTGACCTGCAACGCACACGTCTCTATGCAGGACACTGGGGTGGACCTCCTCCTCCTCCTCCTACTACTACTACTACTACTGCTCCTCCTCTCCTCCTCCTCCTCCTACTACTACTACTACTACTGCTACTGCTCCTCCTCCCCTCCTCCTCCTCCTCCTCCTCCTCCTCCTCCTACTACTACTACTACTACTACTCCTGCTCCTCCTCTCCTCCTCCTCCTCCTCCTCCTTCTACTCCTCCTCCTCCTACTACTACTACTACTACCACTACTACTGCTCCTCCTCTCCTCCTCCTCCTACTACTACTACTACTGATCCTCTCCTCCTCCTCCTCCTCCTCCTCCTACTACTACTACTACTCTCCTCCTACCCCTCCTCCTCCTCCTTCTCCTCCTCCTCCTCCTACTACTACTACTACTACTACTACTACTCCTGCTCCTCCTCTCCTCCTCCTCCTCCTCCTCCTACTACTACTACTACTCCTCCTCTGCTACTCCTGCTCCTCCTCCTCCTCCTCCTACTACTACTACTGCTCCTCCTCCTCCTCCTCCTCCTCCTACTACTCTACTACTACTACTCTTCCTCCTCCTCCTCCTCCTCCTCCTCTCCTCCTCCTCCTCCTTCTCCTCATCCTCCTCTCCTCCTCCTCCTCTCCTCCTCCTCCTCCTCCTCCTACTACTACTACTACTACTACTTTTCTTCCTCCTCCTTCTCCTTCTTCTTCTTCTTCTTCTTCTTATTATTATTATTATTATTGTTATTATTATCAATCCCCTGTGATGAAACTAACTAACGTGAACTTCACGCTACGCAAGGATCTTCATGCAACTACCTTCACGCAAGATCTTCGCCGAGCATTCGTGCTGAACATTTTCGCTGAGCGCTGTTGTTGAGAAATAGAACCACCGCTGTCATTATCCCCAGCCTACTTTGTCAATGCATCCTATTAAGCGTCACCATCAACAACCG
>JABMCL010003504.1:160000-190000 GCA_018857735.1 Alviniconcha marisindica
GTGGGGGTGGGGGGGGTGGGGTGGAGGTGGGGTGAGGAGGTGTGACGGGGGAAGGGTTTGAGAGTGATAATATAATTATGTTCATTGTGTGTGTGTGTGTGTGTGTGTGTGTGTGTGTGTGTGTGTGTGTGTGTGTTTATAATAATAATAACGGAAATTTGTAAAGCGCCTACCCAGCAAGTGTAGGTCTAAATCAGACACAAAATAAGTGGGAAGAGGCAGCAACAATGCGAACAGTTCAAATAACAAATAACTGCGTGTACAAAAGGAGAGAGAGATGGGGGGGGGGGGGGGGGGGAGGAAAATGAAAGGTGGGAAGGAGAAAGAGAAGGAATGTGCAGACAGAAAAGAGGCATAGTATTTTGGTTACGGTTCGGTCGCGACTCGGTTTACAACACCAAAACGGTTTGTGCGAACAATGAATTCGTGAAATGTAAAGAATATTGCACACACACACACACACACACAACAACAAAAAATTTAATGCTGAAGGGAGATTAGGGTCACCATTCACTAACACACGCATGGTAATGTGATGCGGGGGAACTGTTTGGATGGGTAGTAGTCCCGCGCTCGAGTGTAGAGTGGATAATTTAAGTGCGTATAGTGTTCAACAGTTTCCGACGCACTGCCGCATTTACAAGTTAGTTGGTGCTTTGAAGCCCAGTCAACCATGTTGGCAAATTCCAAGCACTGGTTTGCGACATCCTTCCTTTTGTACACGATATCGATTGTTATCTGAACGGTTTGCATTGTTGCTGCCTCTTCTCATTTATTGCGTGTCTGATTTAGGCCTACACTTGCTGTTCATGCTTCCATTATTTATAATCACAGGGCTTGTCTGAGCAGTGTTTTTGTGTGTGTCTCGATGCGAAATTGTCATTTGAATACTTCGTTGTTCATCGAGTATCTGAACCATATTTCGCATCATCATCATCATTAAAAAAAAAAAAATGTTTGTTGTTGTTTTGTTTAGTTTTCCCTAGCTGTCTGATTATTTATGATCCCTCTCTCTCTCTCTCTCTCCTCTCTCTTCATCTCTCTCTCTCTCTCTCTCTTCTCTCCTCCCCCCCCACCCCCCACCACCCCCAAACATTATCATCTTTTTTTAAATTATTACCGCGGTAGTCAATGTTGTTACTATTGTTTTATGTGTACCTATTGGCACGTAGATTAGAAGGGACCGATTGTAAGAATAGGCAACTGCCTAAAATATAAATCCTTGTGTAATAAAGTTCTGAGTTCTCTCTCTCTCTCTCTCTCTCTCTCTCTCTCTCTCTCTCTCTCTCTCTCTCTCTCTCTCTCTCAACAATCACATGTTCATCGCTTCTGACAACAAAACAACATAGATCCAGAATCATCAGATCGAAATACAGTTTTGTGACACTGAACTAGTTGTCCACTGCATCGTGCAGCACAGTGGCAGCTGTTAATATAAAAATATATACAACTCTGAAACAAAGTCGACTGCTAGTGTTCAAAAACAAGATCCAATTTGCGATACCTTCTTGTTCAAGGTATATAGCAAGAGTAATATACAAGTTCCGTCTAAATTCAGAATGTGACAAGCATTTGTAATAAATGTCCTCTCTGTTAACCACATACTACTTGAAAGTCCTATTACCAGAGTTATTTTAGAAAAAAACATTATTTTAATGTTTGCAACAACGTAAGAGATATTTTGTATAACACTGATGTTATAACTTCTATTGTTAAATTGATTGTTCATAGACATGTGGGTAAGTTAGTGTAACTTAATTACTACTTATTAAAATATTTAGTTATTTTTAGTTGTTTTACTTCAACTACTTGTCTATCTTCGTCTTTACTTCCTTCTTCTTTTATTATTTTCTGTCTATCTTCTTACACCCGACAAAGACTCTCTGTCGACAGCGCTTGTCTTTAATTATTCCTCGTGTTTCGTCGTATAGGTGAGTACATTTCTCTAGAGCTTGCGTTTTCGACTCGATTATTAACACGTCATCCTTTACCCATGGTGAATAAATAATGCGATGGTGACATGACGCAATGGTCAAGACACAACAGTGCATGGTGTACACAGAACGCGCCGAGACGGCAGCAGTTTCACGTGGCACCAGCCATGCCAGCGCTGTAAGTACACCACTTCGGCTGATATTCAAAAACGCGCGATAAAAAGCTAGTCACTCATGTAAAACCACATGTGAGCGCAGTGGGTCTGCTCGAGAGCGGGGAATAGCGATCAACAACAATAACAAGTTGTTATTATTGCCATCTTATTATCGTCTGCACTCAAGGCAAAGTGTTTAATTTGTTGTGTTAAAAGTTATCATTATTGCTATCTTATTATCGTTTTTGCTCAAGGCAAAGTGTTTAATTTGTTGTGTTAAAAGTTATCATTATTGCCATCTTATTATCGTCTGTACTTAAAACAAAGTGTTTAATTTGTTGTGTTAAAGGTTATCATTATTGCCATCTTCTTATCGTCTGCAGTCAAAACAAAGTGTTTAATTTGTTGTGTTAAAAGTTATCATTATTGCCATCTTATTATCGTCTGCACTCAAGGCAAAGTGTTTAATTTGTTGTGTTAAAAGTTGTCATTGTTGCCATTTTATTATCATCTGCACTCAAAACAAAGTGTTTAATTTGTTGTGTTAAAAGTTGTCATTATTGCCATCTTATCAAAGCAAAGTGTTTAATTTGTTGTGTTAAAAGTTATCATTATTGCTATCTTATTATCGTTTTTGCTCAAGGCAAAGTGTTTAATTTGTCGTGTTAAAAGTAGTTATTATTGCCATCTTATTATAGTTTTTGCTCAAAGCAAAATGTTTAATTTGTCGTGTTAAAAGTTGTCATTATTGCCATTTTATTATAGTTTTTGCTCAAAGCAAAGTGTTTAATTTGTCGTGTTAAAAGTTGTCATTATTGCCATCTTATTATCGTCTGTACTTAATGCAAAGTGCTTAATTTGTTGTGTTAAAGTTGTCATTACTGCCATCTTATTATGATCTGCCCTCAAAACAAAGTCTTCAATTTGTTGCGTTAAAGTTGTTGTTACTGCCATCTTATTATCGTCTGCACTCAAAGCAAAGTGTTTAATTTGTTGTGTTGATAGTTGTCATTAGTGCCATCTTCTCATCGTCTGCACTCAAAGCAAAGTGTTTAACTGGTTGTGTTAAGAGTTGTCATTATTGACATCTTATTATCGTTCGTACTCAAAGCAAAGCGTTTAATTGGTTGTGTTGATAGTTGCCATTATTGCCAGCTTATTATCGTCTGTACTCAAAGCATAGTGTTTAATTGGTTGTGTTAAGAGTTGTCATTATTGCCATCTTATTATCATCTACACTCAAAACAAAGTGTTTAATTTGTTCTGTTAAAAGTTGTCATTATTGCCATCTTATTATCGTTTTTGCTCAAAGCAAAGTGTTTAATTTGTGTGTTAAAAGTTGTCATTATTGTCATCTTATTATCGTCTGTACTTAAGGCAAAGTGTTTAATCTGTTGTGTTAAAAGTTATCATTATTGCCATCTTATTATCGTCTCCAGCCAGAATGTATGGAATCAAAACAAAATGTTCGCTGCGTTACGAGTTCCCGTGTAGGTATTACTTTCAGATGTAGCAATCTTCATATCACGGCAATCTCTGTTATTAAAATTCCCAGAATCGGATGAACCTCCAGGTGAGGAACATACCTAAAAATAAAAAATGCCATTAAACTTCCCAGACTCGGGTGACCCTCCGGGTTTCAGCTGAGGAACATCAACCGTTAACATTCCCAGACTCGGGTGAACCTCCGGGTTTTACTTGAGGAACAATAGCTAACAATAACATCTATTACTGGGATTCCCAGAATCGGGTGTACCTCTGGGTTTTAGCTGAGGAATAATAGCTAACAATAACCACAACAGTATACAGTACCCGCACACCTACCCCAACACGTACGGGTAGGTAACGGTTCGACCTTTCCAATCTCGCCTTATTTTCTCTCTTTCTCTCTCTTCTTTCTTTCTCTCTCTCTCTCTCTCTCTCTCTCTCTCTCTCTCTCTCTCTCTCTCTCTGCCTGTAATTTTATTGATACCTGTAATTATATTTACTCATCAGTAGCTTAGCAAGGACTAGTTGTTAGGTTTTCGACTAAACCTAAACTAAAATCCTTGTAAAATAACGTTTTCGAGTTCTCTCTCTCTCTCTCTCTCTCTCTCTCTCTCTCTCTCTCTCTCTCTCTCTCTCTCTCTCTCGTTAAGTTTTCTTAAAATGATAGGTGCGATAGATTCACTCATTGTCATCATGTGTGTATTGTTAGCTGCTTTATATAGAGACTTGCTTGAACATATTGCCTTTGACGGTTTTGTTTTTTTCTTTTCTTTTTTCACTTAAAGTTAGAATGTCGGAGAACGTATGCTGCAAAGACCAGCTCAAAGAAAGAGACTAGTAAGTAAGTAACTTGGTGTTTTCGCCCAGTCAACCATTGCGGTTATATCAGGGCGAAAGAAAGTTTCGAAATTTTCGATATATAGTCGAAAGAATTTTCTTATGCTGTCCCATCTGTCTGGAACAATTTGCCTCAAACACTCCGCCACTCTGATTCTACCTCCTCTTTCAAAGCCGCCCTCAAGACGCACCTGTTTAATAATTATTTCTAAACTGTTTTTCACAGCCCTGCCCATCCCCTCGTTCGACGCGGTGTGTGTGTGTGTGTATGTCGTGTGTGTGTGTGTGTGTGGTTAGTGTTATTGTAAAGCGCCCTGTGCTGCCACCTTGTGCCGTAGATGGGCGCTCTAGAAATCCTCTTTATTATTATTATTAGTAGTAGTAGTAGTAGTAATATTAGATAGATAGATAGATGTTGCTGATTTTAAGTATGTTTCTTGTTTGTTTGTGGTTGTTGTAGTTTTTTTGTTTCATGTGGCATGGACTTAAAAGCCTAGCTGTTGGAAGATGTTGTTTTGGGGAGCGGGAATAGCTCAGCGGTAAGACCACTGCGCTAGTAATCGGATGGTGGCGCGTTCGAGTCCCGGCAGGAACAACTGCAGAAATTTCTTCTCCAGTGTCAGCTTTCTGTGCTGACTCTTATTTCGGTATCCGTTCCACCCCTGTATTGTGTTACCGCAGAAGCACGTAAAAGATCCCGGTCGTTCTGGCAAAATGTGTAGGCGGTAGGTTACAGCCAAAACACGCATACACCCTACATAACTATGTGGTTTCGAATGAAGTGACACTGCTTGATTGTATGGTGTACATAGAACGTGCGCCGAAATGGCAACAATTCTACGTGGCACCCGCCGTGTAACAACCAAACAGCGCTGTAGCCTAAGGACACCACTTCAGCCGATGAAAAAGAAAAGAAAAAGAAAGAAAAAAGAAAAAAAAAGGCGATGTAAAGGGATTCAATCACACATTCAAAATCGCATGCGACATCTGCGCAATGAATATTTCGAGAGCAGAGAATAGCGCTATACAAATAATAATAGTACCACAATGAATCTACTGACTCGAAACCAGAGAACAGCACAATATAAAAATGACCCTTTCAGAGCAGTGAAATGGTTCAATCATTCGGAGTTTGAGGACAAACGTACTGTACGGGTACAGGCGGGAATCGAGATCCCAGGACGTGGGAAAAGAGCCAGACTATATACCTGACACTACACTGTCACCACCAAGGAGTGGGCCGGTTTGGCCTAGCGGTAAGGCGTTAGGCTGGTAAGCAGAGGGACCTCGGTTCGAATCCGCTTCAAAAGTTGTGGCCTGTGGACACTGTCTTGTGACTTTGTCCTTCACAATTAGTGAAACATTAAAATGGCTCTCATCGCTGCCCATCTTAATGCAGGAGTCATTCTGGTGGTGACAGTGTAGCGATAGGTATATAATCACCCCCTTTCCCACCTTCACCCCGTCCCTAATAAGCCTCATGGTTTCTGTGGAGGTTAAGCACCGTGTTTACTTACTTACTTACTTACTACCGGAGATACTGGCGGGAACCGAGATCCCAGGAGGTGGGGGAAGAGGGAGACTATACCTAACACTACACTGTCACCACCAAAATGACTCGTGCATTAAGATGGGCCGCTATGTTATAATTATGTTAAATCTATTGATTATTTATTTTTATTTTTTATCTCAGTGGACGAGCGGAGATCATGTCTATATATTCTTTTGTGATGTATAAATATATTATTTATTAATGCGCACCTTGTTGTTGACCTCATAAAGCGCGGTGCGCTAAGGTTTGTCAGTACTACAGAAATGAGCTTTGAATGAACCGCTTTAGTGTGTTTGTTTATATAATTACCAGGCTTTCGCCAGTCTCTCAACTCTACACACATTCGTCCACCCTGATGCTTTGCGATTGTCCCATGTGCTTCGGGCTCACAATATACAATATACGTAATAATTATACACGTTGCATCTAAATTCACGGAAGACTAAATATTCACAGAATGTGACATGCGTTTGCAAGAATATTCTATCTGTTAAACACTTACCACTTGAATGTCCTATCACCACAGATTTATTTGAGAAAAAATGGATATGACTTCAATGATTGTAAGAGACATTTTGTTTAATACCGATATTATAATTTATGTTGTTAAATTGATTGCACATAGTCAGTCTTGTGGGTGAGTTAGTATAATAGAGGTTTTATTCTTTCTTTTTTTTGGTCCGATATCACTTCGATGAGAACAGATAATTTAAAAAAAAGGATTGGATTTGATTGATTCTGGCTCACATCAGGTGTCAACGCTTTACAAATATCCTCTTACATTACACAACAGTCAAACAACATAAAAATGAGAAAAACGAGGAACATTATAACTCAAAACGACCTACCTTCTACAGACTTGCCATCTTCAGAAGTTGATTCCTGTAAACTCTCGAAGGAACTTCGCAGTCGCTCCCCAAGAGATGCAGGCAAAACCGGCCCGTGTTTTCCTGAATGGGCCCCGAGGAATAAGGGATTGTATCTTTCCGATGTCATTTACGACCGGGGAATTAAAAGAGACACGCAGACGGAGGGAGGGAGAGAGATCAGCGGAGAAGCAAACTAGAGCGAGACATGCACCAGTTCTGATTTAGGTCCGTAGGGTGTGGAGGTGTGGGTTTTGCCGGAGAGATTTTCGCCGCGATATACACCGCAGCTGCATAATTGTCAGTCGTGTACAGAGTTCAGGAGCTGTACGTGTGAAAGTCGAGGTGGACGTCCTGGGCTCCCCGTCCCTGATAATTATGTCCTGTAGTTTCTGTGGACGTAAAGCAACACTGAACTTGCACTCACAATGCGCTACAGAGCTCAGGAGCTGTGTGAAAGTCGAGGTGGCCGCTCTGGACTCCCCGTCCCTAAAATTTCCTGCTGGTTTCAGTGGACGTAAAGCAACATGAAAGAAGAAGAAGGCAATTCTGCACAACAGCTCAGGAACTGTGTGAAAGTCGAGGTGGCCGCTCTGGGTTCCCCATCCCTAAAATTCCTGATGGTTTCAGTGGACGTAAATCAACATGAGAGAAGAAGAAGAAGAAGAAGGCAATTCTGTACAACAGCTCAGGAGCTGTGTGTGAAAGTCGAGGTGGACGTCCTGGGCTCCCTGTCCCTAATAGTCCGTACGGTCTCTGCGGACGTAAAGCAAGACTGAACTGGAACAGTCAGTTTGGACGTGTAGCGAAAAGCCCTTGCCAGTCTACATGTACACGTCTGCAGCGCGGACTGACGACACGATCACTGCGGCGGGTGAAGTTATTGTAGAGGACGAAATCGGATAGCCCAGACACTACCCTTTTTGGCTGTCGCGGGTGCCTGGTGCATTTACCGTATTCCCCCCTCTGCCCATCCCACCCCACTTCACGACCACCACCACCCATTCACATCCCTTTTTGGCTCTCTTGGGGTGTCTGGTACATTGGTACATTTTCTGCATCCCCTCCCCCCCCCCCTCTCCATCCCACCCCACTCACTCTCCCCCCCCCCTCCATCCCACCCCACTCACTCTCCCCCCACCCACACCTCCACACCCTACCTACTTTGTACGAACGCACGATTTAGTTTGAATCCGGAACTGTTTTTCGCTTACGCAAAACTATTCATAACTGCGTGAATCATTGCACACCTATGTACAAATATAGACTGATCGTCCGCTATGAGCCGATATGCTAATCAGTGACTAAACGCCTTTTTATAAGGCTTTAGTGAAGGAAGTGTGACACTTTCTGGTGACCTACTCAAAATAAATCCTTCGAGCAATGAGAGAACTCGAAAACTTTCTTGTACAAGGATTAGGTTCAGTCAAAACCTGTTCAACAACTAGTCTTTGATAAGCTAATGAGAGAGAGAGAGAGAGAGAGAGAGAGAGAGAGAGAGAGAGAGAGAGAGAGAGAGAGAGAGAGAGAGAGAGACAGACAGACAGACAGACAGACAGACAGACAGACAGACAGACAGACAGACACTAGACAGACAGACGGACAGACAGAGACAGAGACACAGAGATCGAGAAAGAGAGACAGACAGACAGACAGACAGAGACAGAGACACAGAGAGAAATAAAGAGAGACAGAAACAGACACACACAGAGACAGAGAGAGATACAGAGACAGACACAGAGAGGCAGACAGAGAGAAAGACACACAGAGAGAATACTGCTGAAATTAAAACGGGAGAAAGAATCAAACAAAACAACAACAACAACAACAACAACAACAACAACAACAACAATAAGAAGACTTACAGTACAATTTAACTGCACACATCGATTGCGAACGCACCAAATCACAAAACTTTTCTGAATAAATTTAAACAAATTACGTTCAGTCACTACCTACGATGTGTAAGCAAGATCCGTTCTGTCCAACAATCATGGATTAAAAATCGCTTTTTAAACATGTCAGAATTATATTCTCCAACAATTAAAACGCTCAGCCTTCTTCAGTCACAGTTCATTGAGAAATGTTTCAAGAAAACCGAAAATTCTGAACAGAATGTGGTGTTACTGTTGTTTTTATTTACACTAGACAATTAAGACTTCCTTGAAGAGAGGGATTAAAACAACTATATCCCTCTGTCTTTTTCTCCGCTTGTGAAAGGCAAAATTTGCCGAAAGTTTGTGTTATCTAGTCTTCAAACATAACAAGAACACACACACACACACACACACACACACACACACACACACACACACACACACACACACACCAATTTGTTTATTTTTAAAGCACAAAAATTATTAGAAAATATATATAACTAAACAACAAACAACAACCACAACAAAAAAGCCTCTTTTTTTCACGTTGCATTTTTCGTTCTCTCTTCTACGAAGCATCGCCCTGATTGACCGGGCGTAAAACACCAGCTTACTTACTTACTTACTTACTTACTTACTTACTTACTTACTTACTTACTTACCTACATACCTACCTTCCTACCTACCTACCCTCGCCCTGATATAACCGTACCGGTTGACTGGGCGTAAAACACCAACTTACTTACTTACCTACCTACCTACCTACCTACCTACCTGCCTGCCTGCCTGCCTGCCTGCCTGCTTGCTTGCTTGCTTACTTACTTACTTCTACGAAGCCACAAATACAGCCTTTACACGCACCTCAGACTCAGCGAAGAAGCAATATATCACACATGGTTGCCTTGTGGTTCCCAGAGGCGATTGTGAACTGATTTTTTTTTTAAATAAATAAAGCGCTGTCTCACTACGCCACAGTCAGTCACCTACGTGCCGAAGACTACACACTGTCTCAACGCGGGGTTGAGTTACCGAGTCACAAGGTAGTGGTACGGGTACATGCTTCGGCGCTGTTTAGGTGGGGCCTGTGTCATTTAGGGGTGGGTCGGTCCAACCAGGAAGTTGTGTGGCTCCGGGTGTCGTTCTGCTCTGCCTGTTTGTTGAGTGAGTGATTGACTGGTTGATCGATTGTTCGTTAATAATGATGATACTAAAGGGTGTTTATAGAGTGTCTAACCTGCACAGGCCCTAAGCGCTGAAATAACTTTTTTTTAATGTATATGTTTTCAAGATTCAGTGTTTACAACACACACACACATGCACACACAGACACACACACACACACACACACACACACACACACACACACACACACACACACACACACACACACACACACACACACACACACACACACACACACACACACACACACACACACACACACACACACACACACACACACACACACACATCTCACACACACACACACACACACACACACACACACGCGAAGAGAAAGAGAGACAGAGACGTGAAACAGAGACAGACTGCATATTTCAGAGCAATGGGACTGAAGCAAAGGTTTTTGGAAAGAGAAAGGTTTTCAAGAAATATTTTAAAGAACTGACAGGGGTAGAACGTCGGACAGAAACGGGTAACTGGAGGCTGGTAGGAGAAAACGCGCTGACCACTGATCTTTACGCTTGTTTATTTAGCGGCGAGTTGTCCCCGGAGAGGTACCAGCGGAAACCGAGATCCCAAGAGGTGTGTGTGTGTGTGTGTGTGTGTGTGGTGTGTGTGAGTGTGTGTGTGTGTGTGGTGTACGTGTGTTTGAATGTGTGTGTTTGTTTGTTTGTTTGTGTGTGTGTGTGTGTGTGTGTGTGTGTGTGTGTGTGTGTTGTGTGGTGTACGTGTGTATGTGTACGTGTGTGTGTGTGTGTGTGGTGTACCGTGTGTGTGTGTGTACGTGTGTGTGTGAAGGGAGGGAATAGGGGTTCCGGGGGGATCAATAAATCAATCAATATTTTATTTTATGTCTGTTCACATCGAGGTGATATTAGACCAAAAGAAAACTAATAATAATTTATTTATATTAATTTTCCCACAGGACTATGAACAATCGATTTGACAATATTAGTGATAACATCAGTATAAAATATCTCTTACATTGTTGTAAGCATTTAAGTCATATCCATTTTTTCTGAAAAAAACTCTGTAGTAATACGACATTCAAGCTGTATGTGTTTAACAGATAAGATATTTTTACAAACGCATGTCACATTCTGTGAATATTTAGTGTTCCATGAATTTAAACGTAACTTGTATATTACACTTGCTAAATATCTTGAACAAGAAGGTATCGCAGATTTCCTTTTTTTTAATTTGTTCACATACAGTCTTCTTAAATAGTGAATTAATCTCATGAGATGAGAGTAGTAGGTTGATATCTCAGACATGTTTTTCATTGCACCTTGTTTAGCTAATTTGTCTAATAAATATTTCATTCCAATAAAGACCACAATGAGACGGTACCCAACAAAAAGGATTCGGGGGGTGGGGGGGGGGAGGGTTATACTTAATTCACGCTGCAATGTCACCACCAGACAGACTCAGTTGAACCGAAAATATCTCTCTCTCTCTCTCTCTCTCTCTCTCTCTCTTCTCTCTCTCTCGTTATCGTGGAACATTCAGTCCGAACACGGAAGGGGGTCTTGCCTAGCTGTAGACCCCAAGGACCAATCATCGAACAGCAAAGTCAGCACGGCTGCACGATAAGCATGCAGGCCCGCACCTCGTGCTGACAGCTAGCTCTGCTGTGTATTTTGCGCAGACCAGGAAGTAAGACAACTGCCCTCGTCGGGTGTTACAAGATTAACAGCGGCTAACGCTGTTACCGTGCAGTGAGGCGTCTGTCTCTCTCATTGTCTCTGTTTCTGTTTCTGTCTCTGTCTCTGTCTCTCTCTCTCTCTCTCTCTCTCTCTCTCTCTGCCTGTCTCTCTCTGTCTCTCTGTCTGCCTGCCTGTCTGTCTGTCTGTATCTCTGTCTCTCTCTCTCTCTCTCTGTCTCTTGCTCTGTCTCTGTCTCTCTCTCTCTCTCTCTCTCTTCTCTCTCTCTCTCTCTCTCTCTCTCTCTCTCTCTCTCTCTCTCTCTCATACTGAACAAGTTCATGAGCACCGGCACCTTGGCGTTCTTATTGATGACGAATTTAGCTGGCGACCACACATTATTGGCACATGTAAAATAGTTTCAAAAAATCTTGATCTGTTGTCACAACTCAGACACTTTCTGGACACTCCTAAGTGCAAGCTGTTTTATCATGCTCATATTTACTCTCACATAACTTATGCATCAACTGTCTGGGACGGCTGTAGTGATATCTTATTCAACAAACTTAATTCTCTTCACGGAAGAGCTGCAAAATTGATTATATCTGATTCCTCTTTATCAATCAATACAAAGCTACGGTACTTGGGAATACTTCCACTCAAAGAAAAGCTTATGTTCCATAAGGCAGTGTTAGTATTCAAAGCTTACAAAAATCTTGCACCTCCGTACCTTAAACAGCTTTTTATCTGTTCCAACATTCGCGCCACATCAAGATATATAATCTGCCACAAACCAAGAATAGACCTTTTTAAAACTAGTTTCTCATTTTCAGGAGCATCCTTGTGGAATCAAATAAAATCAAATCAAATCATGCAATTCACTTACCAGCTTCAAAACACAACTTTATAAATGGATCAGAAGCAGACTGTTATCAATAACCACACACACACCCAAAAAAACAAAAAACAAAAACAAAAACATTTCTTGGTTTCTAATGTATATATATGCATGTATAGTCTCCCACTGATTTGATTTATTACTCTTTTGTATTGTTCATATTGGCATTAATTTTCCCACTATGATCATATATATATATATATGTTTGTAACTGTTCCAAGGACAGGCATTCGTGCCTAAACCTTTATCCTTGTGTAATAAAGTTCAATCTCTCTCTCTCTCTCTCTCTCTCTCTCTCTCTCTCTCTCTCTCTCTCTCTCTCTCTCTCTCTCTCTCTCTCTCTCTCTCTCTCTCTCTCTCTCTCTCTCTCTCTCTCTCTCTCTCTCTCTCTCTCTCTCTCTCTCTCTCTCTCTCTCTCTCTCTCTCTCTCTCTCTCTCTCTCTCCCCAAGTGTGTGTGTGCAATTTTGTTTTAAATGTATGGATATATTTTCCTTGAATCGTGCGGTACATTTCTTGTCTTGGTTGTATACTCTGTGCTAAGTATGCAAAATATTGATTTAAATGATGTTTTATTCCTTTCATCTTTTTCAATTTCTGTTCATAGTATCAGCGGTAGTAGCGGTAGTATATTGTTAGCATCGCAGTGCTGTTAGAATATTCATTGCCACATCACTGCAATGTATGTATGTGTGTATGGGGGTGGGGTGCGTGTGTGTGTGTGTATGTGCGTGTGTGTGTGTGTGTGAGTGTGTGTGTGTGTGTGTGTGTGTGTGTGTGTGTGTGTGTGTGTGTGTGTGTGTGTGTGTGTGTGTGTGTGTGTGTGTGTGTGTGTGTGTGTGTGTGTGTGTGTGTGTGTGTGTGTGTGTGTGTGTGTGTAATATGTGTATACATGTGTGTGTATATGTATGTGTGTATATGTATATATTCCTTCTATATCTTTTCCTCTTTTTTTTTTTTTTTTTTTTTTTTTTATTGTTTTCCTTGTTTTTTTCTTTTTTCCTTTTCTTTTTTTTTTAAATTTATTTTTCCTTTCCTTTTCCTTGTTTTTTTTTGTTTTTTAAGTTAAATTTTTTTTTTTTTTTTTTTTTATCCCTCCCCCCTTTGCTCCCCTTCTGTAAATTCCCCAAATTTTGGGTATTTATGTGTGCGGGGCGTGTGTGTGTGTGTGTGTGTGTGTGTGTTGTGTGTTGTGTGTGTGTGTGTGTGGGTGTGTGTGTGTGGGGGGCCCTTAAATTGGTTTTAGATTTTTTTCGCTCCATTTTGGTTTTTCACGCTTTTTTTTTTCATTTCCTTGGTGTTTCTCTTTTTGTTGTTTTGGGTTGTTGTTGTTGTTGTTAGTAGAAATGTGTTTTAATGAATATATGTATTTTATCATCATCATCATCATCATTTTTAAATTATTTTTTTATTATTATTGTTTTTGGGTTATTATTATTATAAATCATCATTTTTTAATTTATTATTAATGCTGTATTTGTCTATAGCCGTCTGTCATAATATTTACTGTGAATGTTTGGATTATTGGTCCTGTAGCAACGGCAGACATGTGGGGGGTCGGCCCCCCCCCCCTTTTTCTGCTAATATCTTCACCGTTGAGAAAAAAAGTTCAATCAATCAATAAATAAATCATCACACACCCCACCAAACAATCGAACCCACGCACAGGGAAACCCATCGTAACCGCACTCTCAGGTAAAAACGCAAACACTCAATAAACCCCCGCACATTAAGAAACACTCAAATTTAAAGATAGGGTGGGATCCCTTTTATTGAAAACAATCGTGCCCCCATCAATGTTTTGGGTTTACAAAATGCCCCTTTTTTATTTTTTAACGAATCTGAAACTGTAGCCTGACTTGAAAACGCCAAATTTTTTTCCGTTGTAGCTACAGGGTAAAGGAAAAAACCGAGCCCTTTCGTTTGATTTAGACTACGACGAGTGATTATAGTCTCTTACTGAATAATGATGTACTCTACCGCGCCTATTGCGGCGCAAAAAAACCCTCGCCATACACATTGTATATCTGTAAGACAGTGTATATAATAATTTAAGAAATTAATTTTCACTCTAGTTTTTTCTCTCCATCATTCTTGTTTTGTTTTTGGTTGTTGTTGTTTTTTGTTTTGTTTTGTTTTTGTCTTCTTTTTTCCTTACCCGTTAACATTTAATTGCAGAATGAACAGTGTATTTTTTTCTGGGGAAGACAGCCTTGAGAGAGACTGGATTGGAAGACAGTCGCTTGTTGTTATTGTATACCGCACAAAACTACACATCCATCCTGGGCTTGTTTTTTTTTGCGTTCTCATGGGAACCGTTACATAAAATGGCGAATGATTTGTGTTTTAAGAGCCAGGTTTTGGATGTTTTTACAATAGAGCGGTCAATAATCATGACAAAGTAATTTTTAGTAAATTATCAGTGATCTCATTTTATATTCTATGCTGCACGAGAAGCCATAATCGAGTGACGATAGCTCTATTCTTTTTCCTTTTTGCTGAGCAGACAACTGTTGTTGAAAACACAGGGCATTCCACATCTCGTTGTTTTCATTCGGAACCGCAAGAAAATAGATTACAGTTATCAAGTTTGTCACCCGGTTTGTTACAATTGCTTCTCTTACGTTCAGGAGATATCGAATCTAACCCAGGCCCTACCCCTAATTATGAAATCAAAAAATTCATCTCAATGCAAAAAATATACCAAAACACATATCGGACATTAAAACGGGGAATGCAAAAAATTTTATATTATTACATGTTCGAGACTGGCTAGCCCCGCATCATACTAAGCTCAAACAGCCTTACTACTTTTTCCATCCCCCGATTAGACAAACCCGACCTTTAAAACCACAGTGGTGGTGGAGTAGTCATATACGTGAAACGACACTTATTCTGTAAGCACAGACCCGATCGTCATGTACCCGGTCTTGAAGCTATTTGGATTGAAACCAAAATTAACAAGGAAACCATGCTAATAGGTTCATTCTACCGACAACCGAGTGCCACAGTTGACTTTGGGATTTGATCAGACAAAGCTTTTGGAATGTAAATAACACTGGTTTAAAATTGATTGCCTTTGGGGACTTCAATTCCGACTTTAACTTCCCAAGCAAGCATTTAGTTGATTTTCTCCACATGTTTCAGTTGCACCAGCTTACTAATTCTGACACTAAAATAACTCCGAAAAGTATTTCCCATGTATTGATTTTAAAATTATAACCCAACGCCACAAGTTTTTAAAAGTATAGAGGTTTTGCCGGAAATATGTAGTGACCACTGTGTGCCATGTGCAACAGTGATCAATAACACCAATACTAATTATAGTTTCAAAAGAACACTATACAATTATGACAAATTAGATGCCATTAAATTCTGCAACATGCTGTCTCGTATAGACGGGGGCCGATGCTATGCAAAATGGATCCATTGACGACTGTGCTGAACATTTTAATCTATATTTTTCGAAGCCGCCTGAATTGCATGCCTGAAAAAACCCTTTTACAATTCGCTCTAAAGATGCTGCTTGGATAAATGCAGACATTCGCTGGGCTATAAAACAGAGATATAGGTTTTTTAAAAAAAAGCAAAACGCAGCAATAAAGACGAAGACTGGCGAGCTTATCGGATTTTAAAAAACTTAGTAACAACTAAATTAGAGACAGAAAACTGGAATATTTAAATGAACTTGTTTTAAAAGGCATCTGCCCCCAAAACAGTTCGGTACAAAGGGAAAAACTGGTAAAACAATTTATGAAAAAAAAAAGGCATATCCGACGACATTCCCCCCATCTTCTTCAATGGTACTTTGTATTCTTCCAGCGAAGAAAAGGGCCAACGCATTGAATGATTATTTTATTCAACAATCAAAATTTTAGACAACCAAACGAAAATACTCCAAATGTAGAGTACACTGACTCTGAAATTACTGATATTATTCTTACGCACGCTGACATACATAGTGTAAAAAAAAAAAAAATGACAAATCAAAGGCAACGGGGCCCCGGATAGATTCAAACAAATTCTAATAGCTCCCGTTGACATTATTCCCGAACCCTTAACCATCCTATTTAACCGCTGTTTGAAGAAGGTATCTTTCCAAACATTTGGAAGATTGCTCATGTAACACCGCTACATAAAAAAGGACCCGAAAATCTGTGTAATGATTATCGTCCTATTTCGCTGTTAAGTTGTGTGGGCAAGGTCTTAGAACGATGTGTTCACAGCCGTGTGTTGAATTTTTTAAAAGGTTTTAATAATATTATTACTCCTTTCCCAGTCAGGATTTTGCCAGGAGACTCGACAGTTAACCAACTCACATCAATATATCATGACCTATGTACATCATTCGATAAAGGGAATAACTACACAATCCATTTTTTTCGACATTTCCAAAGCCTTCGATCGAGTGTTTTTGAAAAAAATAGAAGCGTTGGTAAAAAAGGGGCCAAAAATTTGGGCATTATGGTTTCAAAACTATTTACAAAATCGCAAAAAAGCCGTTGTTATAAAAGGAAAAAAGGTCTGAATACAAAACAGTACCTTCTGGAGTTCCACAGGGGTCTGTTTAGGCCCCTTGTTATTTCTCAATATATATATAAAATAAACGAATAACCAAAAATATTGAATCTGTTATAAAACTTTTTGCGGATGACACAAGTGTGTCACTTGCATTGAAAGACCCCGACAGAAGAGAAACAATTTTAAATTCTGACTTGGAAAAAATTAACAGCTGGGCGAAACGATGGAAAGTTATTTTTTAATGAAGAAAAAACTGAATTGTTAACATTTAAGAAAGACAACCATCCAGTTTCCCCACTGTCATTTGGAAATATTTTTTCTCGAAGACAAGGAATGTACAAACACTTAGGTCTGTTTTTTTTCAAAGTAACTGCAAATGGGAAAAACATATAAACAGTATTATTAGAAAAACAACCCTTCTTATTTTTATGTTTACGTTCCTTTAAGTACAAATTATGCAGAAAAGCCTTGATACTATGTACAAAAACCTTTATATTGCCACAGTTTTTTAAAATACGCCACATTGTTTTTGGGGTAATTTTACTGGAACACTTTCAAACTGCTCCCTAAACCTTCTTTTTGGAAACTATAAGAAAATTTTTTAGGACCCGTTGAGGAAAAAAGCCACGAAAAATTTTTATAAAGAATCTGGATTTTGCACACTAAAAGAAAACCCAAAACGTCACAAGCTATTAAAGTTTCACAAAATGATTAATTACCCATGCCCCGGATACCTTTTCGAACTTAGTACCAAACCCCTAGTTTTCCCCAAAAAAACCCGTATCATCGCAGAAGACCACATGGAAAAAGTCATTCCCGCTCACAAAAAAGAACTATATGCAAATTTTCATTCCGTCAACTACCCAACTGTGGAACACATTACCTCAAACTATACAAACAAATCCTTCAATTTGCCCCGCTGAAAAAATTTTTTGAAAAAATGAAAAAAATTTTCCGTTTTTAAAGGGAAACTACATTTTTTGAAACTAATAAGAAAATATTTGCTATAGTCCCACGACTTTTTTTCCCCCCAAACCGAAAGCTTGTAAATCTTTTAAAAATTTTTGCCAAAAATTTTTTTTTATGAAAACAAGCGAAGAAGTACAAGTTTTTTTCCCCCCTCTCCCTCTTCTCTCAGATCAATAATTAGGGAAAAAATTACTAAAAATTCGGTTAATTATTTGCTTTTTTAACCCCCCCCCCTCCTCCCCCTTTTTTTGTTGTTTTGGCTTTTTTTTTTTGTTTTTTTTGTTGTCATTTGGTCTTTGTTGGTTTTTTTTGCCTCTGACGTTTTTTACAACAATTTGCCATCTTGCCATCGTAAATGTCCGGGGGGGATTATCATTTTATCTATAGGGAACACTCAAATAAGCATATTGCTTTTTGTTTCCTGTACTTATTTGTTGAGCTTAAATTAGATTAATAATAAAAAAAAAATTGTTTTTAAAAAAAATCAATCAAACAATTTAGTCTCTTTTCTCCTCTCTCCCCCTCCCCCTTCTCTTTAAACTCTTTTCCCCTCTCCCGTCCCCTTTTCTTTCCCCCTCTCCTCTTTATCTCCCCTCTCTCCCCTCAACTTCAACAAACCCCGGTAAAAACAATTAAAATGGGGATAATAGGCCCATGTATCTCT
The DNA here is from genome assembly GCA_018857735.1 of Alviniconcha marisindica. Lineage (NCBI taxonomy): Eukaryota > Metazoa > Mollusca > Gastropoda > Provannidae > Alviniconcha > Alviniconcha marisindica. The sequence continues at coordinate 178,585 of JABMCL010003504.1, forward strand.
TAATATGGCATAATAGGCTACCGTATCTCTTCATATGGCATAATAAGCCACCTGTGTCCCTTAACATGGCTACATATATCCCTTTAGTCAATTTACATAAACTAAAGCATGTTGTAATATGGCAAGAACATCTGTGTCCCTATAGTCAGTTTACATAAACTATGTTGTGCTGTTTCAATGCAGGTTGTAATATGGCATAATACATGTGTGACATTAGTCAGTGTACATAAGCTGTGGTACGCTGTTCCAGTGCATGTTGTAATATGGCATAATACCTGCGTGACTTTAGTCAGTGTACATAAACTATGGTGTTTTGTTCCAACGCGTGTTGTAATATGTTGTAATACATGTATTCCTGTCGTCAGTTTACACACTCTATGGTACGTTGTTACAACGCATTGTTGTATGTGTGTCTGTAGGCAGTTTACATCAACCATGGTTTGTCGTTCCAATGCACGGTGTGTTGTCCCAATGCATGGTGTGTTGTTCCAATCCATGTCGTGTTGTTCCAATCCATGTCGTGTTGTTCCAATGAATGATACGTTGTTCCACAGTATGGTGTCTTGTTCCATTGCATAGTGTGCTATGGAACTTCCCCCTGTGTCCCTTTAGGCAGTTTACTGTGCTATGGAACAGCACTATGGTACGTACGCTGCTCCAACGTAGGCTGTGCCCTGGCAATCGAGTCTCGACAGTTTAATTATGACCGAATGTCTGACGATCAGTGTGACTGTAGTGTTTGTATCGCGTTGCAATGCACTCATGTGCTCGTCAGTGTTCCTGAAACGTGATTTGTTAGCCACCAACAGCGCAGCGTCAAGTGTCATCACTGGTGGGACGTCGACAAAAGGTTAAGCAAAGTGACACGTACGGCTGGTGGGTTTTTTTCTGAACGCTGTTCCAGGCAGGCATCCAGGAAGTTTCTGATCGGTATGTAACTTAACCACGGTTGATGGAAATTACCTGGACGCTCTAAAATAAGTTCAGGTAAACCAGAAAGTCCGTTTTCATCTGAAGGAGCGTCGTTTATCAAGGAAGTTCGTGTTCAGTCCGTAACCTTACCGCGGTTGATTGAATGACCTGAACGCACACTCTGACATAGTCTTGGGTATTCAAAAAGCTCCTCATCGGTCCGTGACTTTACCCTGTGTTTATTTTAATTTTAAATTCTCTCCTTGTTTTTTTTATATATTTTTTTTTCTCTGGTGTATGTGGTGTGTGGGGTGTTTTGGGGGGGGGGGGGGGGGGGGGGGGGGGGGGGGGGGGGGGGGGGGGGGGGGGGGGGGGAGTTGTGTGTGTTTGGGTTTTTTTTTGGTTTGATGTGATAATGATATGTTTGTTTTGTTTGTTTTTTGTTTTTTTATTGTGGTTTGGTTTGGTTTTCTTCCTTTTTTTTTCGTGCTTTTGTGTTTCGTTTAGGTGTGTGGGTGTGTGTGGGGGTGTGTGTGGGGTGTGGGTGTGTGTGTGCGTGTGCGTGTGTTTTCTGATAATGTTTATTCTTATTTAATTTAAAGCATTATATTCAATCATATTAAACATGGGGTTTTGGGTGCTGTAATTTTTACAACGCACATCCAAACGCATAACCAAATAATGTTTTGTATATTTAAAAGTGCTTGTGGTATTCCCCCTTGCCTTTTTGTTTTGCGCGCACTTTTTAAATGTAAAACTTTTTTTACATGTAGATTTTGGGTTTTTTGGGGGGTGGTTTTGGGGGGTTTTTTTATTCTTGTGTGGCACCCACGTTTTTTCCCTTTTAATGGAATAAAGAAGTCCTTTTACTTGAAAAATTTACTGCACTACTAGTCCACAGCACGAAATCTGGGTAGCACAAGTGTAGAAAAATTTAAAAACGATCACACACACACACACACACACACCAACACACACACACCACACCACACCCCCACACAACCCCCCACACACACACACCCCCACTCACTCACTCACAAAAAACACACACACACACCCACACCCACTCACCCTCACACACACAAACACACACACACACACCCCACACACACCCACACACAAAACACACACCCACACACACACACACCCTCACTCCCCCCACACAACACACACACCACACACACACACACACACACACACACACACACCCCAAAAAACCCCCACACCACACAAAAAACACACACACCACACACACACACAAAACCCCCACACACACACACACACACACACACACACACACACACAATTATGCTAGCTTACCTACAGGACTATGAACAATCAATTTAACAATATAATTGATAATATCAGTATGATACAAAATATCTCTTACATTGTTGCAAGCATTAAGGTCATACCCATTCTTCTGAAATAACTAAGTGGTAATAACCCTGTGGACATTCTAGTAGTATATGTTTCATGGATAGGATATTTTTTTTACAAACGCATGTCACATTCTGTGAATATTTAGTGTTCCATGTATTTAGACGTAACTTGTAGATTACACTTGCTAAATGCCTCGAACAAGAAGGTATTGCAAATTTGCTTTTTTCAATTTGTTTATACACATTCTTCTCAAGTATTGAAATAATCTCATGAGATGATAGTAGTAGGTTACTGTATGATGTTTCAGACATGTTTTTCATTGCATTTTGTTTAGCTAATTTATTTGATACGTCATTGTATCATGTATCATTGAATTCATGCGATCAACCCGATGCATACGTACTCTTCTTCTTCTTCTTCTTCTTCTTCTTCACTAAGAATGTCTTGGTTATTAGTACTGTAGCAACGGCAGATATGTGAGTCGGCCTTTGTGCTAATATCTTCACCGTTGAGAAATAAAGTTCAGTCAGTCAGTCTTGTTGTTGTTGTTGTTGTTGTTGTTGTTGTTGTTGTTGTTGTTCTTCTTCTTCTTCTTCTTCTTCTTCTTCTTCTTCTTCTTCTTCTTCTTCTTCTTCTTCTTCTTCTTTCTTTCTTTCATGGTTCTGTACGTCCACAGAAACAACTTAGGGGACAAAGAGTCATTAGGGAGATGGATTGGGAAAAGAGAGATTATATACCATTGAAAAATGTATGCACCCAATCCTTTTGTATGGGCGTGAAATATGGACGTGCGAGAAGATGGATGTAATCTCAAAACTACAGCTTCGATTTTTAAAACTGATCTTAGGTGTCAAAGTTACAACCCCAACATGTATGGTGCTTGGGGAAGTGGGAAGATATGCGATAGAAATTGAAGCAAATTTGCTAAACATTACTACCCTAAGGGTCGTTTTGCCATAGAATGAAAAACTCAATTAAACAATTACTGGCATAAAGCATTCTCTCTCTCTGCTCTCTCTCTCTCTCTATTCTCTCTCTCTCTCTCTCTCTCTCTCTCTCTCTCTCTCTCTCTCTCTCTCTCTCTCTTCATTTTTGATTGGTTTTTGTTGTTTAATATAAAAAATACCTACCCTTTGTTGCAAAATAAATTAATTAGTAAATTATGTTTGTGAGCATTTACTATAAACCTAGCTTGTTTATTGCTCATACAATGATTTTGATTGTCCATGTTTTCATGAATGTAAATAAACTTTGTTTAAACCAAAAAGATATTGAAGCAAAATGCAGGATGTTAGGATTTTGGTATGGTTTGTGCAATACCTCTCACTCTGAATCGCCTAAGATTTCTAACCTAACGTTTCAGCTATGTTCAAAGTTGTATTATGCATGCGATTATAAACTCCCGTGGCTTATGAAAGTGCATTCGTTATTAGATAGTTTAGGATTATCTTATATTTGGTCATAGTTCAGGAGCTGTGTGAGAGTCGAGGTGGCCGTCCTGGGCTGTCCGTCCTAACGAGCCTTCTGGTTTCCGTGGACGTAAAGAATTATTGAACCGTGCTTCGGCATTGGTCACAACTTGTCCCTAATATGTCAACTGACATCTGAGGACATTAAGCAACACTTCATCATTATATTTGGTCTAATCAAATTCATACCAGCGAAAGTTTTAAGCGTATAGTGAAGCGAAGACTAATGGATCAATTTATACAAGAATGGCAAAGCAGAGTAGCAGAAAATAGTGTTTGCAGTAATTATGATTTATTTAAAAAGCAATTTTGCTTTGAGGAATATCTAACCTATCTCCCATCTATCCTAAGACAAAGATGATTGAAATTTAGACTTAGTAACCACAGACTGCCAATCCAGCAAAGACGATCGTTAGGTATTCCAAGGGATGAAAGAATATGTACTGTTTGTACCAGTGGTGAAGTAGGAGATGAATTTCACTATTTGCTTAACTGTTCCAATGATAATGTCAAGAGAAACCGTGCTAAGTATGTTGATAAATATTACACACATCATCCCAACGTGCCCAAATTTTGTAGCCTCATGAATATGACGTCAAAATCTAAGAATGTTAAGCTTGCTAAATTTATTAGTTGTAACTTTGAGTTATTTTGATTAAGCCAATAGCGAAACAACGAAAAAATAAATATTTAATTTTTGCGCCTTAGCCTTACATATTTATAACAACGTTGATTTGTGTTTCAGCATTTATTTTTGTCTTATATATAAAGTGTGGTAGTTATTTATTGGTAGAATTCATGTACTTATTCATGTACTTGTACTTGTTCATAAGAAATGTCGTGTGCGATTGTAACTTCGCTTTCTAGCCCCCAGGGGCAAAAAGCTCAATAACACCTTGAACCTATCGCTACGAAAAGGAGAAAGGAGAGCCGAAACGGAATCGATCCGAGGCCCTTCTGTTTACCAGCTTAATGCCTTACCGCTCGGCCAAGCCGGCTCACTGTTCTTTGAAAGTAAGTACATGTGTGCCCGCGCCTTCAGTACCAAGGTACGCTTGTTAGAATTCTTTGTAAGTAAGTACATGTGTGCCCGCGCCTTCAGTACCTAGGTACGCTTGTTAGAATTCTTTGTAAGTAAGTACATGTGTGCCCGCGCCTTCAGTACCTAGGTACGCTTGTTAGAATTCTTTGTAAGTAAGTACATGTGTGCCCGCGCCTTCAGTACCTAGGTACGCTTGTCAGAATTCTTTGTAAGTAAGTACATGTGTGCCCGCGCCTTCAGTACCTAGGTACGCTTGTCAGAATTCTTTGTAAGTAAGTACATGTGTGCCCGCGCCTTCAGTACCTAGGTACGCTTGTCAGAATTCTTTGTAAGCAAGTACATGTGTGCCCGCGCCTTCAATACCTACGTACGCTTGTCAGAATTCTTTTTAAGTAAGTACATGTGTGCCCGCGCCTTCAATACCTAGGTACGCTTGTCAGAATTCTTTGTAAGTAAGTACATGTGTGCCCGCGCCTTCAGTACCTACGTACGCTTGTCAGAATTCTTTGTAAGTAAGTACATGTGTGCCCGCGCCTTCAATACCTAGGTACGCTTGTCAGAATTTTTTGTAAGTAAGTACATGTGTGCCCTCGCCTACAGTACCAAGGTACGCTTGTCAGAATTCTTTGTAAGTAAGTACATGTGTGCCCGCGCCTTCAATACTAGGGACAAGCTGAGACCAATGCCGAAGCATGGTTCAATAAATCTTTACGTCCACGGAAACCAGAAGGCTCGTTAGGACGGACAGCCCAGGACGGCCACCTCGACTCTCACACAGCTCCTGAACTAAGTCCGGTAACAGTGTAAGTAAGTAAACATGATGCTTAACGTCCACAGAAACCGTACGGCTTATTAGGGACGGGGAGAAGGGGGGGAAGGGAGTATGGAGGTGGGGGGAGAGGGAGATTATATACCTATCGCTACACTGTCACCACCAGAATGACTTAATTCTGCATTAAGATGGGCAGCGATGAGAGCCATTTTAATGTTTCAGTAAAAGTCACAAGACAGTGTCCACAAACCACAACCTTTTTTGAAGAGAAAGGAGAGCCGAAGCGGTATCGAACCGCGGTCCTTCCGCTTACCAGCCTAGCGCCATACCACTAGGCCAAACCGGCTCACCGGTAATAGTGTTGTTGAGTTTTTGTTTAATGTCCTCAGATGCTAAAAGCATATTAGGGACAAGGTAATAGTGACATGCTGTAGCCCTTTTGTACACGCGTTGAGTAACTTCAGCTTATGACTGACTTCCTCCCGCTCAGGCGTGGTCCCAAGTGCCACCCGTGTCACTGTCCGTCTCGTTGTACGCTTAAGTGGACCTGCTGTAACAATGATCTCACTCTTCCTGTTTAGTTAAGAATGATGTTGGTAATCCGTATTTTTTACTGTTACTTTATTGTATACTATTATATACTGTGAGTTCGTCAGTTAATTGACTGGCCGTCTCTTGTATACTCACCGCGACACTGCGAGATACGGGTTTTAAGTGCAACACATGCACACAATTTATATTCACTCCCACAAGACCTTAGACACTGCTCAACCCTGTCATCTTTTAAAGCCAAACTGAAAACCTTCCTCTTCTCACAGTATTTCCATCATAACTAATATCAGTACCCAGTTTCTGCTAGTCAATGTGTGTGTGCGTGTGTGTGTGTGTGTGTGTGTGTGTAGTGCGTTTAATTATTTATTTTTATAATACTTTATGTAAATTGTTTTGGTAGGACTATGCTCTATATGTGTATAGAATATCATATTTAGGTTAATATGCATGATGTGAGCGCTCAGGGCGTTGATGAGCGCATGATAAATGTACATTATTATTATTATTATTAATCATTTTGTCACAGTTACCATCATGTATTATAGTAAACTACATGGTTACTGTATTTATTAGATAATTGCTGTTGTTTAGACATTACATTTACTTTCATGTTTTTTTGTTGTTGTTTTTGCTTGTGTCTTTTCCAATACAGACACTGTTTCCTGGTTGGTGCAAATAAAAGTTATGTTATAGCAACCTCTGACTTGTGACTCTTCATTCATGCTTCCAACCTGCTTCCCTCACTCCCCACTTATCCCCTACACCAGTACCATGCAAAGTTTCATAGCTCCAACTTCATTCAAAGCTGAGCAAACTTTGGTTGTTGTCAAGGCCCAAACGTTGCCGATTTTCATCAACATTGCTATAAAAAAATATATTAAAAAAGCCAACCACAAACCAGTAAGCAATCTTTATTGACAATTTATACGTAATAAAATTTATTTTAAAAAAAAGAAGACTCAAAATGTATTATTTATGGAATAAAACACTGAAAATCAGCCAAAATCTCAAATCTTAATTTTTTTTTAAAGTTATTTTGGTGGGATTTGCACTACCGTGTCTGTCCGCGAACTTCCTGGTGTGATAAAACCACGTCTTTCACGGCCCTAGCCTTCACAGGAACTGTGTGAGAGTCGAGGTGGCCGTCCTGAGCTGTCCGTCCTAACGAGCCTTCTGTATTACGTGGACGTAAAGCTATACTGAACTATGCTTCGGCATTGGTCACAGCTTGTCCCTAATATGTCAACTGACATCTGAGGACATTAAGCAACACTACCTACCTGCCCTAGTCTTCGTTCTCCATCACTGACTTTCAACAGCCACGTGGGGCCACGAGGCTTTGCAAACCCTCGTTGTGACAATCTGCGGTCAGCCATGCGTGGACAACCTGTGGTCATGCAGCCATGCGTTGCACATCGCGTAAAATATAGTACACACACACACACTCTCTCTCTCTCTCTCTCTCTCTCTCTCTCTCTCTCTCTCTCTCTCTCTCTATATATATATATATATATATATATATATATATATATATATATATATATATATATATATATATAGGTAGGTAGGTAGTGTTGCTTAATGTCCTCAGATGTCAGTTGACATATTAGGGACAACCTGAGACCAATGCCGAAGCATGTTCAATATAGCTTTACGTCCACGGAAACCAGAAGGTTCATCAGGACGGACAGCCCAGGACGGCCACCTCGACTCTCACACAGCTCCTGAACTATGAGAGCCACAGGTAGGTAGGTAGGTAGTGTTGCTTAATGTCCTCAGATGTCAGTTGACATATTAGGGACAAGCTGAGACCAATGCCGAAGCAGGGTTCAATATAGCTTTACCCCCACGGAAACCAGAAGGCTCGTTAGGACGGACAGCCCAGGACGGCCACCTCGACTCTCACACAGCTCCTGAACTATGTGTGAAAACTAGGGCCGTGAAAGACGTGGTTTTATCACACCAGGAAGTTCGCGGACAGACACGGTAGTGCAAATCCCAGCAAAATAACTTTTTTTTTAAAATACGATTTGAGATTTTGGCTGATTTTCAGTGTTTTATTCCATAAATAATACATTTTGAGTCATTTTTTTAAATTATGGATAAACCGTACCACCCCGTCAACCGCCGCCTGAAACAGTTTCATGAACCTCTTGACTGCGGTGCTCTTCTCCAGGAACAGACGCCGGATGTGTGTGTCCAGCCATATAGCCAAGGCATCGGCGTACATGGTTATGACCACCTTCCCAGTCACTGCCGTGACGACGTCGTGGACCATGATGTTGAAGAGTAGCGGCGCAATGACAGAGCCCTGTGGGACACCCATACTCACCGTTTTCACAGCGGACATGGCCCCTTTCCACCGGAGCTGCATCGAGCGCCCGGATAGAAACGTCTTGATGTAGTCGTACATCTTACCAGAAATGCCTATTTTCTGGAGTTTCTGCAGCAGCTTGGCGTGCCAGACCTGATCGTAAGCTCGAGAAACGTCGAAAAAGCAAGACAAAAGGACCTTCCTCTTCCCCAACGCCCTCCCGACGTGTTCTCTCAGCTTTAGCAGATGGTCCGTGACACCCCGCCCCCGTCGGAAGCCGGCCTGACATGCAGGAAACACTTTCTTCGACTCGCAGTAGTATTCGAGACGGTGTTGGACACCTTTCCCACATGGGAGGTGAGGGAGATGGGCCGGTAGCTGCCGAGCTCCTTCCTGGGTTTGCCGTGCTTGTGGATGGGAACGACTACGGCGTGTTTCCACCCCGAGGGGACCGCGCCTCCCTCCCAGCACCTCTGGAAGAAGCCCAGCACAGTCTTCAGAAAAGACTCGGGCACCTTCCGCAGCATGTGGTACGACACTGTGTCCACACCGGTGGACACCTTGACCTTCTTGATAGCCGACAGGGCCTGGTGGTGACAGTGTAGCGATAGGTACATAATCTCCCTCTTCCCCTACCTCCATACCTCCTTCTCCCCGTCCCTAATAAGACCTATGGTTTCTGTGGACGTTAAGCACCATGCTTACTTACAGACCTCAACTCGCTTGGCACTCGTATACATAACGTAAGATAGCATAAGATTATACTTTATGGTCCTGCTTCCTTCATGTGTTGCTTAATGTCATAGGATGTTGGTGGACATATTAGGGACAAGCTGAGACCAATGCCGAAGCATGGTTCAATATTGCTTTAAGTCCACGGAAACCATGAGGTTCGTTAGGACGGACAGCCCAGGACGGCCACCTGGACTCTCACACAGCTCCTGAACATCTGTGTATGGTGCTGTAAAAGGAAACTCGCTTTGAAGCATACCGTCATGATAATTCAACGTAAGAGATATACATTCCCCGAAACAAAACTAAAAGTGATTGAACAAATTACAATTACCTGTATAGCTACCCCTCTTCCACTCCCTCCTCCCCCCCCCCCCCTCCCCCCACCGTCGCCCCTCCCACTCCCCCAGCCCTAATAAACCATGAGAGGTTCCTGTGGACGTTACACAACAGACTCAGCACCCTTTGCTTGCCGTCTCACTACAGCCAGGCAACAATTCGTTGAAACCAGACACCAAAACATTATCATAATAATAATAATGGCAATTTGTAAAGTGCCTACCCCGCGGCTCCAAGCACTGAACAGGTATAGTATAACACACATAATGCACATCGAGATGGAAGATGTTATCAGCAATGGCGACTTAGCTGCGGATCGCCCCGCTAGGTGGCGCTGGGCATATTTGGGGCTTTCACAAAGCTCAGGTCAGCTGAAAATGATCTCCCCTACACTAGCCAGGTGGCGCTGGGCCTATTTGGGCAGTGCAATGCTCAAGCCAGCAAAGTCGCTCATTTGACCCCCAAAAAGCTAGCACATAATGTAGACATCGACAAGTGTTCAGGTATAACTATGTAAAAGATGCACGCGAGCGCACGCACGCACACGCGCGCGCGCGCGCAGGCACGTACGGTACACACACACACACACACACACACACACACACACACACACACACACACACACACACACACACACACACACACACACACACACACACAACACACACACACACACACACACACACACACACACACACACACACACACACACACACACACCACACACACACACACACACACACACACACATACACAGACACACACCACACACACACACACACACACTGTACAGACTAATGGTAGGGGGGGGGGGGGAGGGAGGGGAAGAAGGACAATAACAAAACACCTCAACAAAAAGCGAATAAGTATTTCCCGTCTCATTTTTCATAATTCAACTGTTGTTTAAAATTAAATGCACATGACATAGGTAGAATTTATGACATTGCTATGAAGCTACCAACAAATAGGGATTGGTCGAGTAGACGCTGACGCTACTCAATGCCAAGTCTGGTAGAGATCCCAGGAACATGAGCTGCCGGATACTCCAACCGAAACTTCGTGAGGAGAAGGGGAAGTAGGATTTGCCCAATGCAGACAAGGTTAAATGGAAGAGAGGTCACAGTAACAGCGTGGTGTACCCTTCAGGTTTCAGGGTGCCCCGCACCAAGGTAGGTAGCGTTGCTTAATGTCCTCAGATGTCAGTTGACATATTCTGGACAAGCTGAGACCAATGCCGAAGCATGGTTCAATATAGCTTTACGTCCACGGAAGCCAGAAGGCTCGTTAGGACGGACAGCCCAGGACGGCCACCTCGACTCTCACACAGCTCCTGAACTATATGCCCTGCACCAATGCTGAAAAGTGTGGTGTTGACTCACCCCTGGACAAAGCTTGACATGTACTACTCTACAACATGTGCCTGCGGGAATAAATAGGACTTAGTTGCAGGCCGCCCCAGAGCCTGGTTGTGTATATGACACCGTCTAACTACGCGATAGGCATTATAATGCCTAAATAGATAATACCGAAGCTTTCAAGAATGCCTAAGACAGGCTATAGGATGACCTCTCCAGCAGTAATTGCCTTTGTCATAATAATACCTTGTGTGTGTGTGTGTGCGTGTGTGTGTGTGTGTGGGTGGGTGGGTGTGTGTGTGTGTGTGTGTGTGTGTGTGGTTTTGTGTGCGTATGTGTATGTGTGTGTGGTTGTGTGTGTGGTTGTGTGTGTATGTGTGTGTGTGTGTGTGTGTGTGTGTGTGTGTGTGTGTGTGTGTGTGTGTGTGTGTGTGTGTGTGTTGGGTGGGAGTTTCTTTCTTTCTTTCTTTTTTAAATCTTTTATGTGTTTGGAGTTTGTTTCGTGGTGTGTCAAAAGCAGACAACTGTATCCTACCGTCTCATCTT
>JABMCL010003504.1:195000-205000 GCA_018857735.1 Alviniconcha marisindica
CGTGTGCGGCGCCGCGCTGCGCGCGTGTGTGTGTGTGTGTGGTGTGTGTGTGTGTGTGTGTGTGTGTGTGTGTGTGTGTGTGTGTGTGTGTGTGTGTGTGCGTGCGTGCGTTCGCGTGTGTGATAAAATGAGCGGGCCCGTAGGCCTTTGTAAGTGCTCCGGGCTTTTATGAAAATGTAACTTCCATGTATAACTTCTTCTTCTTCTTCTTCTTCTTCTTCTTCTTCTTCTTCTTCTTCTTCTTCTCTCTTCTTCTTATCATCATCATCATCATCATCATCATCATCATCATCATCATCATCACCATCATACTTGTGACTGACTCTTTCTTACTGAAGGAAAAGGGGCCACCTGCATGCACTGCATACAGTTATGACGAGTTTCTCACTACAGAACACATTCTGCTTTTTTTTTGTTCTGAATTTATTGAAGCAAAAGAGCGGCTCTTCATTGCTTGGTCGTTGAGGACGCTGATCCAAGACGCGTCTTTGGACAGCATCTTTCATTTTCTGAAAGATAACAACACTGCCTGAAAAAAATTGCATAAGTTTTTTTGTTACGTTTTAAATTAGATTTTCCACCAGCTTTCTATCTGTGTTATTAATTAATTGACAATGTGGTTGCTTTAAAATGTAGCAGGCTTTTTTTAGTAAGGATTGTGTGTGTGATTCGTCCTGATAATTAGTTGGTTGACTTGGCGTTAAAAAACAATTACGTATCTATCTATCTTTGACAGAGAATGTAAAAACAGAAAAAATGGTGGGGGGGGGGGGGGGGGGGGGGGGGGGGGGGAGAACAACAACAACAGCAGAAGACGAAAATGTAAGAAATAAAAAATAGAATAGATCTCGTGGCCAGCTGATAGCCTTTTTAGATGAAACACTCAGTCTATAACTGGCTGACGTGGCTTCGGTCGAGTGACGTTTTTCACTAGCCACGCTGCATGTAAATGACTTCAACGGGTAGTTACGCTGCATTTAAATGACATCAGCTGTGACGTGATTCAGTATAGCCACGATGCATCTCGATGACGCCATCGTGTGCACGTGCTTCGGTAGTCCCGTTGCGTGTGGATGACGTCATGAGGTGACACGTTTCAAGAGCCACGTTGCATGTCCATGTCGATAACGTCATCAGGCGACGTGATCCAGTAGCCACCTTCTACGTCGATAACGACATCAGGTGACGTGATTCAGTAATCACTTTCTATGTCGATAAAGTCATCAGCCGACGTGATTCAGTAGCCACGTTCTATGTCGATGACGTCATAGAGTGACGTCATTCAGCAGCCACGTTCTGTGTCTATGACGTCATCAGGTGACGTGATTTAGTAGCCACGCTCCACGTCGACGACGTTCATCAGGGGCTGCTGCTTGATGAAGCGGTAGTAGTTGTCCAGAAAGGTATCCACAGCCTGTTAAATCCCATCACGGTGTTGTCATAAGTCAGGTAGCGGCAGTATCAGCACACACACACACACACACACACACACACACACACACACACACACACACACACACACACACACACACACACACACACACACACACACACACACACACACACTCACACACACACACACACACACACACAGACACACACACACACACACACACACACACACACACACACACACACACACACACACACACACACACACACACCACACACACACCACACCACACACACACACCACCACGCTCCACACACGCACGCACGCACACAGCACACGCACGCACGCACGCACCACGCACACCACCCTTCCCTACACACACACAGCACACACAGGCAACACACACACACACACACCACACATACACACACACACACACACACACACACCACACCACACACACACACACACACATATACACCACACGCACGCACGCACGCACACACACGCACGCACGCACGCACGCACACACACACACACACACACACACATACGCACGCAAGCACGCACGCGCACACACACACACACACACACACACACACACACACACACACACACACACACACACACACACACACACACACACACACACACACCACACACACACACACACACACACACACACACACACACACACACACACACACTCCACGATGACTAGTAAATGTATGAGTAGATAGCATAACTGGCACAGTCACCAACAAGTACAATATGTAGAACTAAACTGAACGAAACCAACGGACCTAAACAGACGACAAAGAAAAACCAAGTGCCATGATTCGTCTTGTGCTCTGAGGAAATCGAGGGACAGAGGGGGAGGTGGGGGGGGGGGGGGGGATCAGACAGAGAGTTAAAGGAAAGAGACAGAGACAGAAGACAGACAGACAGACAGAGAGAGAGAGAGAGAGAGAGAGAGAGAGAGAGAGAGAGAGAGAGAGAGAGAGAGAGAGAGAGAGAGAGAGAGACAGACAGACAGACAGACAGACAGACGAGAGAGAGACAGACAGACAGACAGACAGACAGACAGACAGACAGACAGACAGACAGAAAGACTGAGACAAACAGACTATTGGGCGATTCAGCGAAGCTGGTTTGCTAGAGTGAACGCGCTTTGTAATCTTTCGCGCAAGACGTCGCGAGAGGTCGCAGCGCACTTCCGGGCCTATTTCTGAGTAGGCGTTGCTTCACGCTGTGTATAACAGTGGAAGTTGAACCTAGAATCGCGAAGCAGTACAAATGCCAATATTGTTGCAGTTGCAAAAATTACCGTGGAAAGGGGATGGAGGGTGGGAAAAAAAGTGTCTTTGCGTCGTTTTTTGGCTGACCAGAAGATCGCGAATTCGTAGAAAAAATGCGTTTTGGGGCATCCTATAGCACGAGCAACAAGTTATTGCTTATTGCCAGACACATTCTGACTACGGGCCTCCAAAAATGCCTTTAAAGTTGGCAGTGTAAAATTCGAAAATTCACTGTCACCGCCTTCCATTGTGTAGACTGTACGCACCGAAAGTAAAAGCAGCCAAGGGACTTAAGCGATGCCGGGCAAAAGTCAAGGGAGTTAACAACCCCGCCTGAATCGCCCAATAGAGAGAGACAGAGACAGAGTGACAGAGACAGACAGACATACAAAGAGACAGAGAGACAGAGACAATCAGACAGAGAGAGAGACAGACAGAGACCGAGACAGTGACAGAGAGAGAGACATACAGATAGGCAGACAGACAAACAGAGAGAGGTGTAGGTATAATTAGAGTAACACGTCAACTGGTAGTGTAAACGAAGGTCTCAGTCTGGTTCCTCCAGAAAAAAAGATGAACGAAACTTTGCCATTTTTGATCGCAGCCGATAGGTGTTGTTTTCATTGCCACAACTAAACTCTATGCTCGTTTCGAGAAACCAAGAATGGTCGTAGATTTTTCTCTGTGAAGAATCATCATCATCATCATCATCATCATCATCATCATCATCATCATCATTTTCATCACCATAATAATAATAATAAATTAATTAATAATAATAATAATAATAATAATAATAATAATAATAATAATAATAATAATAAAACAAATAATAATAATAAATAAATAAATAAATAAATTATTAATAATAATAATAACAACAACAACAACAACAACGAAAAGAAGAAGAAGAAAAAGAAGTATTGTGATAGGTAATTTACACAACGCTTTCTGAGACTCAAACTGCTTTACAACTTCAAAGAAAAACATACAATCCTCAAATACCCATTTACCCATCAATGGTACATAAAAAGCAAACAAAACATTTTTTTTTTTTTTTTTAAAGTCATACAAAGCTAGTACAGGTCAAAATACTTTTTCAAGAAGTACGTTTTACGGCTACTTTTGAAGGCAAGGAGGAAATGTCTGTGACGGAGAGTGAAAGGAAGAGAGTTACAGTAAGTAAACATGGTGCTTAACGTCCACAAAAACCATAAGGCTTATTAGGGACGGGGAGAAGGGGGTGAAGGGGGTATGGAGGTTGGGGGAGAGTAACCTAACGCTACACCACCAGAATGATTCCTGCATTAAGATGGGCAGCGCTGAGAGCCATTTTAATGTTTCATAATTGCGAGGGACAGAGTCACAAGACACCGTCCGCAGACCACCACAACTTTTGAAGAGAAAGGAGAGCCGAAGCGGATTCGAACCGAAATCCCTCTGCTTACCAGCCTAACGCCTTACCGCTGGGCCAAACCGGCTCACAAAGAAGAGTTCCAGATGTGTACAGCAGAGAAAAAAGGGCACGGACAGTGCGACAACGTTACACAGATATATCGACAGCACCACCTCCCTCCTCATGATCCCGCCTGGACCCACAAGCTAGCCCAGAAGAGATCAAGAGCAGGGAGGTGGTGCTGGACCTACCTACCTACCTACCTACCTACCTACCTACCTACCTACCTACCTACCTACCTACCTACCTACCTACCTACAAGAGATCAAACCCAGAAGAGATCAAGAGCAGGGAGGTGGTGCTGGACCTACCTACCTACCTACCTACCTACCTACAAGAGATCAAACCCAGAAGAGATCAAGAGCAGGGAGGTGGTGCTGGACCTACCTACCTACCTACCTACCTACCTACCTACCTACCTACCTACCTACCTACAAGAGATCAAACCAGAAGAGATCAAGAGCAGGGAGGTGGTGCTGGACCTACCTACCTACCTACCTACCTACCTACCTACAAGAGATCAAACCCAGAAGAGATCAAGAGCAGGGAGGTGGTGCTGGACCTACCTACCTACCTAACCTACCTACCTACCTACCTACCTACCTACCTACAAGAGATCAAACCAGAAGAGATCAAGAGCAGG
The DNA here is from genome assembly GCA_018857735.1 of Alviniconcha marisindica. Taxonomy (NCBI): domain Eukaryota; kingdom Metazoa; phylum Mollusca; class Gastropoda; family Provannidae; genus Alviniconcha; species Alviniconcha marisindica. Next base: position 199,791 of record JABMCL010003504.1, read on the forward strand.
GAGGTGGAGCTGGACTACCTCACCTATACCTACCTACCTACCTACCTACCTACCTACCTACCTACCTACCTACAAGAGATCAAACCCAGAAGAGATCAAGAGCAGGGAGGTGGAGCTGGACCTACCTACCTACCTACCTACCTACCTACAAGAGATCAAACCCAGAAGAGACCAAAAGCAGGGAGGTGGAGCTGGACCTACCTACCTACCTACCTACCTACCTACCTACCTACCTACCTACCTACCTACCTACCTACCTACCTACCTACAAGAGATCAAACCAGAAGAGATCAAGAGCAGGGAGGTGGTGCTGGACCTACCTACCTACCTACCTACCTACCTACCTACCTACAAGAGATCAAACCCAGAAGAGATCAAGAGCAGGGAGGTGGAACTGGGCTAGAGATTTGGACTTCGTTTGCTTCAGTTGTTTCCCAACGGCGGAGCTACGGACAGTGTCTTTGTGACTCTGTTCCGCATAGCAGTTGGGACAGCAATTGCATGGTACATGGTACGGAAGTGGCTGCGCAGTTCCGGGCGGACACTGCCTTAACATTCTGTTGTTCTGGCGGCGGTCCACGGCTGCCTTGGTCCTCCGGGTTGGCGCCTGTCTCGAGTCTTCACTCTTCTGTCCCCCTTTCCTGCCTCGTCCCCGTCCCTAATAGGCCTACTCGTCTCCCTGGACGTTAAGCAGCATTATTCCCGGATATCGACCTCAGACATGAAATAAAGATCAGTGTTACCTTTACTCGAGTGTCTAATCCAATCATATCCGACCTCAGACATGAAATACAGTTCGGTGTTACCGTTACTCGAGTGTCTAATCCAGTCATATCCGAACTCAGACATGAAATAAAGATCAGTGTTACCTTTACTCGAGTGTCTAATCCAGTCATATCCGAACTCAGACATGAAATAAACATCAGTGTTACCTTTACTCGAATGTCTAATCCAATCATATCCGACCTCACACATGAAATAAAAGATCAGTGTTACCTTTACTCGAGTGTCTAATCCAGTCATATCCGACCTCAGACATGAAATAAAAGATCAGTGTTACCTTTACTCGAGTGTCTAATCCAGTCATATCCGAACTCAGACATGAAATACAGTTCGGTGTTACCGTTACTCGAGTGTCTAATCCAGTCATATCCGAACTCAGACATGAAATACAGTTCGGTGTTACCGTTACTCGAGTGTCTAATCCAGTCATATCCGACCTCAGACATGAAATAAAAGATCAGTGTTACCGTTACTCGAGTGTCTAATCCAGTCATATCCGAACTCAGACATGAAATAAAGATCAGTGTTACCTTTACTCGAGTGTCTAATCCAGTCATATCCGAACTCAGACATGAAATAAAAGATCAGTGTTACCTTTACTCGAGTGTCTAATCCAGTCATATCCGAACTCAGACATGAAATACAGTTCGGTGTTACCGTTACTCGAGTGTCTAATCCAGTCATATCCGAACTCAGACATGAAATACAGTTCGGTGTTACCGTTACTCGAGTGTCTAATCCAGTCATATCCGAACTCAGACATGAAATAAAGATCAGTGTTACCTTTACTCGAGTGTCTAATCCAGTCATATCCGAACTCAGACATGAAATAAAAGATCAGTGTTACCTTTACTCGAATGTCTAATCCAATTATATCCATTGCTATGTGTGGCGTTACGACGACACCTGGCTCCTTCCATAATAGATTATCCGCAGGCAGCGGTTCAACGGGGAACACATCTAAGATGGCACCGGAAATCCAGCCACATCTGAAGACCAAGAAGAAAGTCAAAAAGTCAAGAACGCGTCTTCATATACGCACTTTCTGTCTCTGTCTCTGTCTCTGTCTTTGTCTGTCTGTCCGTCTGTCTGTCTGTCTGTCTATCTGTCTCTCTGTCTGTGTCTCTGTCTGTGTCTCTCACTGTCTCATCTCTGTTTCATCTCTGTCTCTCTCTCTCTCTGTCTCTCTGTCTGTGTGTCTCTCTCCGCCTCTCTCTGCCTCTCTCTGTCTCTGTCTGTGTCTGGCTGTCTGTCTGTGTCTCTCTGTCTGTATTTCTCTCTGTCTGTCTGTCTGTCTGTCTGTCTGTCTGTCTGTCTGTCTGTCTGTCTGTCTGTCTGTCTCTGTCTCTGTCTCTGTCTCTGTCTCTCTCTCTCTCTCTCTCTCTCCTCTCTCTCTCTCTCTCTCTCTCTCTCTCTCTCTCTCTCTCAAAACAACGCCCACACCCCCACAAACACGATCATAAGGCAGCTGTTGGAGGAAGGATGTCGTAAAGCTATTCTTTGAGTTTGCTCCATGCTCCATGCTGCGTGGGCGAACCACCAGTTGACTGGAAACAATCCATGTGAGGGGATAAGCCAGCCGCAGTAACTCTTCATTCCTCAGTGACAGTGATAATTCACGACTTACTTCCCTTACACCATACACCGGTACTTGGGATGTCAGTCGGTTTGGCCTAGCCTAGCGGTAAAGCGATAGGCTGGTAAGAAAAAGATTTCGGTTCGATTCCACTTCGGCTTCTTTTTTTATTTTATTTTAATTTAATATTTTTTACCCTCTTCAAAAGTTGTGATCCATGGATATACTGTAGTAATTGTGACTTTGCCTTTCACAGTTTAATGAACATTTCAATGGTTCTCATCGCTGTCCATCAGTTAATGCAGACATACGATTCTGGTGCTGACAGTGTAGCGTTAAGCATAGACCTCCCTCTTTCCCCAACTCTTAACCATGTCGTTAAAACAGAACAGGTTTAACCAAACCGTTAAACAGGTTGAATAAAACTAGTAAAATACATTTAACCAAACCATTGAAACAGCTTGAACCAAACTGTTAAAAAAGGTTTAACTAAACCGTTAAAAAAAAACACAGGTTGAACCAAACCGTTAAAACAGAACAGGTTTAACCAAACTATTAAGGACAGGTTTAACCAAACCGTTAAAACAGGCTTAACCAAACCCTTAAAACAGGTGTAACCGAACCGTTAAAACAGGTGTAACCAAACCGCTAAAAGAGGTTTAACCAAACCGTTAAAATCAGGTGTAACCAAAATGTTAAAACAGGTGTAACCAAACCGCTAAAACAGGTTTAACCAAACCGTTAAAACGGGTGTAACCAAACTGTTAAAACGGGTGTAACCAAACCGTTAAAAAAGGTTTAACCGAACCGTTAAAACAGGTTTAACCGAACCGTTAAAACTGGTTTACCAAACCATTAAAACAGGTGTAACTGAACCGTTAAAACAGGTTTACCAAACCATTAAAACAGATGTAACCGAACCGCCGTTAAAACAGGTATAACCAAACCAAACGAAAGCAGGAATGACTGACCTGAGGGCTTTGAGAATGGATTCCTCGCTGATGACGTCACCACGTCCCACGTTGACAAACACCGGCTTCTAAAACACAGGTGGCCACACTTAAGAGATTTATTCACAGAAAGACAGAAAATTATTCACACAATCATCAGTTAAGTCGCCCGACAAATTATTACGCCTGAGCAGATTACGTGTCTGAGACAACGCCATTGTCATGCTTGTAGGCGGAGTCTACAAAGGTTTGTGTAAAACAACCAAATGTAATGACGTAATACGCATTCCGTAAATAGCTGCACCCGGGGGGGAGATCCCCAATCTATTTTTAGACCACTACAGTTATTCTTAAATTTCCGCATTTCAACAGGACCAAAGCAGAAATTAATGCTACGTAATAATCGCACATAAAACAAAATAAATTCATGCAAAAAAATCGTTTTTTAGCCAAATCTGCGTGGGCCAGTCCTTTTAAAGTAAGCTAGGATCACGCAGCAGATCATGATTCAAGTGATGATGATGATGATGGTGAAGAAACTGGTGACTGTGGTGAGGAAAATGGTGACGATGATGGTGACGAAAACGGTGACGGGGGCGATGGCGTCGACGAAAATGGTGAAGTGGTGGTGGTGAAAACGGTGACGGAGGTGGTGATGAAAATGGTGAAGAGGGTGATGATGAAAACTGTGATGGTGGTGGTGATGAAAATGGTGACGGTGGTGATGGTGGTGATGAAAATGGTGACGGTGGTGATGGTGGTGATGAAAATGGTGACGGTGGTGATGGTGGTGATGAAAATGGTGACGGTGGTGATGGTGGTGATAAAAATGGTGACGGTGGCGGTGATGAAACTGGCGACGGAGGTGGTGATGAAAATGGTGATGGCGGTGGTGATGAAAATGGTGATGGCGGCGGTGATAAAAATGGTGAAGAGGGTGGTGACGAAAACTGTGATGGTGGCGGTGATGAAAATGGTGACGCTGGTGATGGCGGTGATGAATTGGTGATGGTGACGGTGGCGATGTACTCTCTCCTCCCACGTCCGGGGATCTCAGTCCCCGCCAGTACATCTCTGGCGACAAGTCGGCGACAGAACCAACCCTACTTTGCTCTTGGAGACACAAATCTGAAACAGAGCGAGACCCAGAGCGCCGCTCGTGCAGAATCAACACACAAGGGAGGTAATCAGCGCTCGATATACGTAACACAAGTACAACAACGAAGACCTGAGTCGCCTACGGTAACTCTCACCCGGCATGCGTGTAAATACAAGGTACATAAACTCCACCAGAGGTACATCCTCTTTTGCGTGTATTTGCACGCATGCCAGGTGAGAGTTATCGTGGGCGACTCAGTCAGGGCTTTGTTGCTGTATTTGTGTGACGTATTTCGAGCGCTGGTTAACTCCCTTGTGTGCTGATTGTTGGAGGCACCTACCCTTGCGTGCCATAATTAATTGCTCCGGCAGGCTTGGATTGCGTCGCCACGTCTTTCTGACAGACCAGGAGTACATCATGACCTTGTTGCTACATTCCCACCGCGACTGCTTCACTGAGACTCTGAGTACACCCCGTACCTCTTCTTCTTCTTCTTCTTCTTCTTCTTCTTCTTCTTCTTCTTCTTCTTCTTCTTCTTCTTAAAGACTTGAACTAGCTTTCTGTCTTGCTGCAGAATTGTTGAGTAAACCTTTACCTTACTGCTGCAAACTTGGGAGTACACTCCTGGCTTCTTCTCTTCTTCTCCCTTCTTGCTGCAGACTTGGAGTACATCCTTCACTTCTTGCTGAAAACGTGGAGTACTACATCCCTAACTTCTTGCTGCAGACTTGGAGTACATCCCTACCCTGCCTTCTTGCTGCATACTTGGAGTACATCCCTACCTTCTCTCTGCAGACTTGGA
>JABMCL010003504.1:210000-220000 GCA_018857735.1 Alviniconcha marisindica
TGCTGGTTCCTTTGTTCCTTTGTTTTGTGGGTTGTGTGTGGGTTTGTTCCTTTGTTTTGTGGGTTGTATGTGGGTTTGTTTGCGGCCGTTTCTGGCGTTTGCTTCTTTCTACTTTTTCTTTCCTTCTTCCTTTCTTTCTTCCATCATAATACACACACACACACACACACACACACACACACACACACACACACACACACACACACACACACAACCACACACACACACACACACACACATACACACACACACACACACACACACACACACACACACACACACACACACACACACACACACACACACACACACACACACACACACACACACACACACACACACACACACACACACACACACACACACACACACACACACACACACACACACACACACACACACACACACACACACACAAAGAAGAAGAAGAAGAAGAAGAAGGGGGAAAATATGTTCGTTCCAATCTAGCTCTTATCCAACTGTACTGACATCAAACGTGTAGAAAGTTCGTTCACAACATAACGAACGCTTACTGCTGCATAGAAGAAGAAGAAGAAGAAGAAGAAGAAGAAGAAGAAGAAGAAGAAGAAGAAGAAGAAGAAGAAGAAGAAGAAGAACAACAACAACAACAACAACAACAACAACAACAACAACAACAAAGGTAAAACAGAAGAATGGATATTTCTGGCGACCCATCTCAGATGAGACTTGCAAGTCAGTCAGCCAGACACTGGGGAGGAGGATAGCCCAGTGGTTAGAGTGCCGGGTTCGAGTCCCTGCAGCAGCGGCGGGAGAATTTTCATCTCCAGGGTCAAGATGATGATGATGATGATGATGATGATGATGATGATGAAGTGATGCTTAATGTCCTCAGATGTCAGCTGACATATTAGGGACAAGTTGTGACCAATGCCGAAGCACGGTGCAATAATTCCTTACGTCCACGGAAACCAGAAGGCTCGTTAGGACGGACAGCTCAGGACGGCCACCTCGACTCTCACACAGCTCCTGAACTATGCCCCAGGGTCAACTTTCCGTGCTGACTTTTATGTCGGTATCCGTTCCACTCCCGTGTTACCGCAGTAGCACGTAAAAGATCCCGACCATTCTGCCAAAAGAGCAGTTGGCAGGTTGCAGCTAAACACGCATACACCTTATGTATGTGGCTTTGCATGAAGTGACATGGTGCATAGCTGTACGGTGTACACAGAACGTGCAGAGATGGCAGCAGTTTCACGTGGCACCATCCATGCCAGCGCTATAAGTACACCACTTCAGTGGATTTTTTTTAAACGCCTTAAAGGGCCCTGAAAGGCAGTTTTGGTTTGCGGCTTGCAAAGGAACGTTGAAAATCGACCCAATTATGAAAGTCTTGTGCATAAAATGACCTTTAAATCTAAAAAATGTCACTGCCGTGAAAGTAAGTATGTTTACGAAGGAAGAAATGCATGCCGATCAGGCCGAATTTCGTCTGCTTGTTTTAATTTCGAAATACGCGCGAGATCCGTGACGTAGGTCTCTGATGTCACAAACAGACACTCAGGCGAATGAGGCGCATTTTCACAATCAATCAGTCCACAACGAAAATGCCACGCGGCCGTGGAATGCGCAGAGCTGCAGACCAAACGGTCGTTGTTTTCCTTTCACACTTTCCCGAAAGATAGCAGTCGAAGGAAGCTTCATCCTTGGAGATTCGAACTGGAAATTTTTCCAAGTCGGTTACCCTGTGGACACACAGACATGAACTTTTTACTAAGGGTATCGGTCACGCATCGCCCGGCTTTCGCTAGGTTGATCCTTGGTAGATGGAAGGAACGGTCTCTTTGGATGAAACCTCCGTCCTTGCCAATTCTACAAGAAATATATCCAGACCGACCAAAGGACTCAGAAATACATTTTGACACCTTGGCACCCAGTGCAAAGATTAAAATTAAAAAAGGGGAAAAACCTCCTTCACAAGAAACTCTCCAGAAAATGAAAGAGAAATCAACAAATGAGGCAAGTGTACACACAAATCGTCAGCAAGAATAAACTCGTAATAAATGCAGAAGAAGAAAAAGGAGAAGAAGAAGAAGAAGGGAGAAAAAGAAACAAAACTAAAAACGCCGAATGGACATGGTAAACACGGAGAAAAGAAAGGAAAAACAGGAGGTACAACTATTGAACTACCAACAAATACCCCTGCCTTGTCTAAGAAACAAAACAAAAGCGAGGCAAAAAATCAATGAAAACAACCGAGAGAAAAGTAAAAGCCGAAAGGTAAACAGAAACTCGGCTGGCCTGTGCACATTTAGACCAACGACAACCGGGCTTAGGGAAAAATAGCGGCACTCTCACTGGGCCGCGCCGAAGCCACTGCCCAGTCAGTCGACATCGCAGTTTGACCCTAATATGCTCTTTAGCATCAGAGGACATTAAAAAGAAAGAAGGCAAAGACAGAAAGTCTAGCACGAATGCCTACAGCAAAAAAGGCCGTGTAAGAAAGAAACTGTACACAAATGCCTGTGACAAAAAAAAAAAAAGAACAGACCACAAATGCCTGTGGCAAAGAAAGAAAGACCAAACCACAAATGCTGGTGGCAAACGAAAAAGGGCTGCCCTAATCAGGCAAGCAAACATGCGACACCAAATGAAAGAAACAAAACAGCTGAAATCACCTCAAAAACGGAAACGGTGGCCTACCTGCAAACAAAAGGTGGAAAAAACACCACCAAATCACAACATTCTAATAGACTATTGTCTGCAACAAATGAGTGGACGACTACATTTGTAGCAGCCATAAGAGCATAGAGCAAAAATAACTGTGCCGACAACCAGATGGAAAGCCAAACTAACCATAACTAACATTAATCTTAACTAAGTCTAACTATACCCCTCACTAACCCGGCTTCCATCTAGCAAAAATAAAGGCTGCAGACTGATAAAGCAAATCGCTAATCAGGACTACCGATGACAAAGCATCGGGATGTAAACAAATGCAGACGAAAAGAGAAATGCAAAATGGCTGCCCTAATCAGGCAAGTTAACAAGCGGGTACGAAATGGCCAAAAAGCCAGAGATAAAAATGAAAGAACGCATGGTGGATAAGAAGAGGAAAAGAGAGAAAAACAAAACAAAAACACTTTCTGAAAAGAAAGAGGAGGCAAGAAATGTCAGCGAGCAACGAGACAAAGGCTGGTGAAGATGACAGCCACGAAACTTATATTTTGCTCATATCCTTAAAAGTCGTTGTGACCACAGTAACAAGGAAATCAATGGATATAAAAATGTATGGAAGTTTTTAAAGAGCGCTATTGCGTAATTGTACGTGAATGTTTGATCAGATAAGCGAAATTTGTTTTGTAAGATTCGATTTTGTACTTTGAACTGTGTTTGATACATCGTTTGAACGATCGAGCTTTTGAATTGGTCCTATGGTTGTCATACAAACTTCATTTGCGATGCTGAAAGCCAAAGGAGTCTGCCTCCTCTCTTCCCTTCGTGCCCCCCCCTATGGTGTGTGTGTTTTTTTTGCCGGTGCGTGCGTGGTGTTTGTCTGCGGGGCGTGCGTGCGTAATTTGGGTTTTTTTTTTGTGGGTGTGTGGGGGTGGGTGCGTGCTTTGCGTGTGCGTGTGGGGGCCCCCCCCCCCCTTCTCCTTGTCCATCTTCTTTTTTCGCTTCGCCCTCCATCGCGTGCGCCCTCTTTCCTTCGCCCCCCACCCCCTCCCGAGAGAAAAGTTGGAAGCTTGCATCGAGCATTTTGAATGTATGAATGTAAATATTACTGTAAAGCCAAACGTGATGTTTGAAATTAATTTTTGCGCTGCCAGACCAGCGATTTCACCGGGAAAAAACACTTTTTTTTTTTTTCCCCCCCTTTCCCCCATAATTCTTTGTCTTAGATATTCCTTGTTGGACTATATTGATCTGTACATCATGCATTTTTTCTGTGTATTTGTTTGCGTGTTTTTTTGTTTTATCTTGACAGCAACGGCCACTGTATATATGACCACGTGCATACTGAACAATGGTTTTAACTTTATACGACGTTTGCGTGTGCCTGTGCCAGCACTCTGTAATGCTTGGCCAATGAAGAATACTGACATAGATGTGATTTTTAGTTATCTCGCTAGGTGCGTGCTGAATGTACATGTAGTTCACAGTGTGGATCTTTTCCCATTGGCATTGTATTGGAGTCTTGTGAACTTTGTTCACATAGTAGTGTTATTTGTTTTGTTTGTCCTAGTTACTGCAGCCTGTGGAAGGTGGTCTCCTTGCTATAGTACCAAACTTGGACAATGAGTAATACTGTTAAGATTGTTTCAGTGAACTGCCAGGGCCTCTCCGACCCGCGTAAAAGAAGAGATGTGTTTCATTACTTAAGACAAAAATCATACTCTATATATCTATTGCAGGATACTCATTTTGACCCAAAAATGGAGAACTGTATTCGGGCTGAGTGGGGATATAAGTCTTACTTTGCATCGTATAACTCAAACTCGAGAGGTGTTGCCATATTATTCAACAATAATTTAGAATTGTTAGTGAAAAAAGTGTACAAGGATATCTTAGGAAAATACATATTTGTTACTGTAACAATAATGGGTAGGGATTTTTTGATAGTCAGTCTGTATGGGCCTAACCGTGATGATCCAGAGTTTTACGCTGAACTTGAAGAACGGATAAACGATGTTGGTTTTGAAAACATTATTATTGGAGGTGACTGGAATTTAGTCTTGGACTATACATTAGACTATTACAATTATAAGCACCATAATAATATCAAAGCACAAGAACAGGTGGACAATCTAATGATAAATCTTGACCTTTTGGATATCTGGAGGGAACTTTATCCCGAAATGAGAAGATACACATGGCGTCGAAATACACCGCTTCAGCAAAGTAGACTCGATTTTTTCTTGATTTCAGACCTTCTGTCCACCTTTGTTACAAATGCCGACATTAAGGCTGGGTACAGAACAGATCATTCTATGATCACACTGACGTTGACATTAGGGAAAGAGTCTAAAAACAAACTATTGTGGAAATTTAACAATTCTTTATTGAAAGATAAACTCTTTGCGGAAGAAATTAATGACGTCATAAAAGCTGTAGTTGAAGAGTATGCAGCTTTACCATACATACGGGAACAGCTTTCCAAAATTCCGAAATGTGACATTCAATTTGTTATATCAGACCAGCTGTTTTTAGATGTATTATTAATGAAAATTAGATCAAAGACAATTTCTTATGCTGCAATGAAAAAACGTCTGGATGAAAAAAAGGAAAAAGATTTAGAAAACAGTATTCAAAGTTTAGAAGCTAAGATAGTTTTGACTGAAAATGAAAAAAGGAAGTTAGAGCAGGACAAGAAAGGAGTTAGTCGCGATAAGAGACAAGAGAATGGAAGGAGTCTTGCTTCGCTCGAGAGCGAGATGGATTGCCGACGGTAAAAAAAATTACAAAATACTTTTGTGGACTCGAGAAACGTAATTATATAAGTAAACAAATGACCAAACTTACATTGAATAATGGAGAAGAAATATATGAAAGCAAGGACATTATTAAAGAAGTAAAAGCGTTTTACGAAAGATTATATTCTGAAAGACAAGTAGAAGACTGCGAAATATTAGATATGGCTCAAGATATTCCTATGCTGACTTTGCAGGAAAAGACTTCGCTGGAAGGGGAAATTACTTTAGCTGAAGCAAGTCTTGCGCTTAAAAATATGAAAAATTACAAAAGCCCTGGCTCCGATGGTTTTACTGCTGAATTTTTTAAGTTCTTTTGGTTGCAGCTGGGTTCCTTTGTTGTTAGATCACTAAATGATGGTTTTAGAAAAGGTGAATTATCAACAACACAGAAAGAGGGGGTAATAATATGCATACCAAAAGGAGATAAATCAAAAGACTTAATCAAAAACTGGAGGCCAATCTCACTTCTTAATGTTGTTTATAAAATAGGATCTGCATGTATTGCCAAGCTTTTAAAAAAGCGTTCTTCCTTCTTTGATCAATGAGGACCAAACTGGGTTTATGGCCAACAGATACATTGGAGATAACATTCGATTGATATATGATCTTATTAGTTACTTGTATAGAGAAAATAAACCTGGGTTACTCTTGTGCTTAGACTTTGAAAAACCCTTTTGATTCTGTTGACTGGAAATTTATGTTTAAAGTTTTACTCCCTTTTGGTTTTGGGCCAGATATATGTCAGTGGATATCCACGTTTTATAAAGATATAAAGTCATCTGTCACGGTTAATGGACAGTTATCACAATGGTTCGCTTTCAGAAGGGGGTGTAGACAAGGGGATCCGATATCACCATATTTGTTTATTTTATGTGTAGAGATACTTGCCATTATGATCAGACAAAATAAGCATATAAAAGGTATCTTTATAGGAGAAACTGAATACAAAATTTCACAATATGCAGATGATACTGAAATTACGCTGGAAGGTGACAAAAATTCATTTGAAGAAACAGTTAAGACCATCAACACATTCGGAAAAGCATCAGGTCTCTTCTTAAATGCGGGGAAGACCAGTGCCATATGGCTCGGCAATAAACAAAATTCTCCTGTTAAATATATGCCACATTTGCAAATGGAATGGAACCCACCTAAATTTAAGATACTTGGTATATGGTTTACTAACGACTTAAAAGAGTGTGAGGTACTCAACTTTGGGGATAAATTTTCGGAAATACGAGCTTTGTACAAAGTATGGTTAAAGAGACAAATAACACCACTAGGCAGAGTAGCAGTTCTAAAATCGTTGATTCTATCTAAGATTATTCACCTATGGATGTTATTGCCAAACCCACCAGACAACCTTGTTAACGAATTGCAGAAGACAGTGTTTCAGTTTGTGTGGAATAGAAAACAGGACAGGATAAGCAGAAAAATAGCCGTCAGATCCATCGCGAAAGGAGGGCTTGGGATACCGAACATAAAAACTTATATTAATGCACTGAAGTTAATTTGGATTCGGAAATTAAAAACAAGTGAGCACAAGTGGAAAGGCATAATTAAATCAACTTATCCTAAAGTGGCGTGGTTTGAACAACTGGGATCAAGCCTTCACTTTCAGGAACATGAAGTTAATAAGTTTTGGAGTCACGTATTTATGGCATATAAAGAGTTCGGTAAACAAATACTTGTAGAAAATTCAGAACAGCTAGTTGCTGAGCCAATCTTCTGCAATCAGAATATCCTAGTTGGAAACAGAATTATTTTTTATAAAAATTGGATTGACAAAGGCGTGTGTCACATTAAAAATATATTGAATGACAATGGTACATTTATGTCATTTAAAAGTTTTAAAGAAAAATTCGGAATTAAAAAAAACAAAGGGGTTTAACATTACATATAAAAAAAATTGGGGGGATTTAATTAAGACGCTTAAGACGATTTATAATCAACAAAAAGGCTCACGCCTTTATTATGAGGTACTTACCAGAATATAACCAGACCTAACTGTTGTGACAAGTGGGAAGCTAAGCTAAATAAAGATATTAATTGGTGTATCACCTTTAAGAAAAGCAACAGATTCAAGAAATAAAACTGAAATGGTTTCAAATAAGACTAGTACATAGAATAATTGCTACTAATGTTGTTTTAATGCACATGGGAATTGAAAATGACATTACTTGCTCTTTTTGTCGACAAGACCGAGACTCAATTAACCATATATTTTGGTCATGTACATACTGAGGTCATTTTGGGAACAATTCCAGATTGTAGTTAATGCTGGCTGTTCAAATGCGACATCAGTTACACTTAATGAAAATATTGTACTGTTTGGTCACGACATCAATTTTAAATCAGATAACACCTTTGATTTGATTATTTTGCAAGCAAAGTTCTTTATTTATAAATGTAAAATTAACAAGACTATACCACACTTTCATTTGTTCAAACGTTATTTAAAAACTAACTTTGAGGTGTACAAATATAATGCAAAACTGAATATGTCATATGATAAGATTGTAGTTGAATGGTGTCCGTACCAGCAGCTGATTGGCATATAGACTATGTCATAGATGGTAAATGTTAGGTGACACGATGTACAACATACATACACGCATTCAGGCACTTATACATTGTTCGCATACACATACTATTTAAGTGCTTTTTTGTTAGGATCGTCTTTGATCTGTTTGCTGGGCCGTTTAATTGCTTGAATTTTAGTTTGGAATTTTTTTGTGTGTGTGTGTGTGTGTGTGTGTGTGTGTGTGTGTGTGTGTGTGTGTGTGTGTGTGTGTGTGCGGTGTGCGTGCGTCCCTGCGTCGTTTTGGGGCATGCGTGCGTGAGTGCGTGCGTGTGTATTTGTCTCCCTCTCCTATTCTTTCCCCAATATAATTCTTTTTTGTTATGTTTACTGAACTCTTTTTGCTGATGTCTATTTAGTTTATTATAAGCACTGTCACAATATTGCTGTAAGTTGCACAAAAACTGGATTAAAACATGACCAAAAAAAAAAAAAGACATGGCAGGATCTGACAATCCAAAATCTTCACAAACACTTTATATGGTATTTGCCCAAGCTTCCACAGGGACTTAAACATTAATGTCACATTCAATTTTACTTTCGTCACAAGCTAACTTGGTAGAAAAATACAGTCCTAAGTATTTATATTGCCTATTGCAGGCTCTCTGAATGTCCGGAACTCATTCCTGGACAAGTGTGCTCCTTTTGTGAATACAATGAGGCCTAAAACAACGAGAAAAAGGCTGGATACACGTAATCCGTGTACACGATACAATCCATTCAGCCGACAACAACACGGCAGGGCAACAGACGCTCACGAACTACCCCCCCAAAGAAAGAATGAGCGGGTCGTTAAACATCGAACCCACCCCCCTCACTCGTACATCGTAAATGAACGATATAACTAGAAAAAAGGGGGAAAAAAAACAACAGTGAATGGCAAGAACCGGCAACTAGCCCAACCCCAAACCCTAAACCCCGGGAGGCCCGAAATCCCCTATTTAACCAGAACGAACAAACCTTTTTCATCGTTACATATGATGAAACAAACAAAGGTAAACTGGGGAAAAAAAATTTAAAAAACCCAATAAAAGGCTGATGAGGTCTAGCCTGTTGTGAAAGCTAAAGTAAACAAAAAAACGAAAAAAACCGAAACGCCCACCCCACCTAACAAGGCTCGAGAAAGATGAAATAAAAAAAAAACAAAAAGGGCCCCAAATACTGAAAAGGGGTTTTATCCCTAATTTGTTTTGGGAAAATTTTTTAAAATCGGTTGCCCTGAACACTCACACAGACCCGACTTCTACGTTTTTGGTTTTCTTGCCTTTTTTGACGTCACTGCCCGACCGTTGACCTTTAGCTTAAAATAGCTCTCGCGGAATCTCGCATTCAAAATGGCGCTGGTTTTGAAACGTTCAGTTGACCGTATTTTCCGACCTTTTTGCCAAAATAAATGCATTACAAACTAATCGAAGCCATGAAAAAGTTTTAAACAAGTGAGTAATAGACTGTTTCTTCTCTTCGAACATTAGTACGGACCTATATGTTGTTTTGAAACGATTTGGAGCGATTTTTCTACCCCAAAACTGCCTTTCTAGGCCCTTTAAAAAGCTATTAACTCATTTACAATCACATGCGAGCGCAGTGAGTCTGCTCGAGAGCGGAGAATAGCGCTATATAAAAGCTAAGGCTATACTCTATGGATGTACTCTATTAAAAAGATCAACAGCAATGATCTGAGACCAGACGAAGGTAAAAAGCCATTACCTGACTCTGGGTGAAGTAATCCATTATGTCTCCCACACCTGCGTAGACATATAGACAGCCATACAGGCAGATAATACACATGTTCAGTACATTATGTTCCTAGAATACTGTCTGTGTGTGCGTTCATGTTGTATGCGTTGAATTTTGACAATATGTATTTGTAAAAAACGTGTAAGCGCTTAGGGCCTGTGCGGGTTAGGCACTCTGCGTATTCATTATTATTATTATTAAAGGAATGGATAACAGATATATATATATA
>JABMCL010003504.1:235000-245000 GCA_018857735.1 Alviniconcha marisindica
TTGCATTGTATTGTTGTATATAAATGACTTGATGATTATGTAGATAATGAGCGTGTTCGGTCTAGCCGTAATACAAAGCGTTATAAGGCTGGTAAGCAGAAGGACCTCGGTTCGATTCCGCTGTGGCTCTTCTTCTCTTTAAAAATGTTGATTTAATATAATGATAATAATAGATTATTTATGGCGCCCCATCTCGTAAGAGCCCATAGCGCTTACAAAGACATAAGGATACACTCATTTCATCACACACACACACACACACACACACACACACACACACACACACACACACACACCGCGCGCACACGCACACACGCACGCACGCACGCACGCACGCACGCACGCACCACACACACACACACACACACACACACTAACACTCACACACACACACACACACACACACACACACACACACACACACACACACACACACACACACACACACAAACACACACGCAAGCACACAAGCAAGCACACAAGCACCCAAGCACACAAGCACACAATTGATTGCTTGTTGCCAGACACATTTTCACTACGGGCCTTCAAAAATGCCCTTCATACTGGCACTGTAAACTTCGCGAATTCACTGTCACCGCCTTCCATTGTGAAGAAAGTACGCACCGGAAGTAAAAACAGCCAAGGGACTTAAGCGACGCCGAGTAAAAGTCAAGGGAGTTAACAACCCCGCCTGAACCGCCCACTAGGCCTTAGTCAATAAGAACTGGACATTGAAATGTTAATAAGAATAAAAAATATGAACAGTACCAAGTGTTTTCTGAAGTAAAAACACATGGCTTAAAAACTAAACTAAACCAAAGACCGCTGATTTTGCCAGAACAACACAAAACATGCGGATATTTTAAAGGCAGCAGGATCATAATTACATGTATACCCTGCCGTTAATCCGTGTTGACTTCGCTAAAAGCCTCCTTGTTAACTAATTAACTAACATGTTAACTGATCTGTCTTTTAAAACAAGATCCAAACGCCAGCAGTTATTCTTACTTCTCTCTCTCTCTCTCTCTCTCTCTCTCTCTCTCTCTCTCTTCTCTCTCTCTCTCTCTCTCTCTCTCTCTCTCTCTCTCTCCTCTCTCCTCCTCCTCCTGTCCTGTCTCTCTCGTCTCTGTCTCTTCTCTGTCTCTCTCTCTGTCTCTCTCTCTCTCTCTCTCCTCTCGTCTCTCTTCTCTCTCTCTCTCTCTCTCTCTCTCTCTCTCTCTCTCTCTCTCTCTCTCTCTCTCTCTCTCTCTCTCTCTCTGTGTTTTGGCACAGTGGGGTATGTTTGAGCATACTGCAGAATATTCGAGCGCACTGCAGTATGTTTGTGACATTGCAGTATATTTGTGATAGTGTTTGAGCATACTGCAGAATATCTGAGCGCACTGCAGTATGTTTGCAACATTGCAGTATGTTTGTGACATTGAGTATGATTGAGTATGTGTGTGACATTGCAGTATGCGGCATGTTTGTGACATTGAAGTATGTGGTATGTTTGTGACACTGCAGTATGTTTGTGACATTGCAGTATGCGGTATGTTTGCAACATTGCATTATGACATTTGTGACACTGCAGTATGCAATGTTCGTGACACTGCAGTATGTTTGTGACATTGCAGTATGTTTGTAACATTGCAGTACGTTTGTGACACTGCAGTATGTTTGTGATACTGCAGTATGTTTGTGGCATTGCTGTATGCAGTATGTTAGTGACATTGCAGTATGTTTGTGACACTGGGTTTGTTTGTGACATTGCAGTATGTGGCATTGAGTATGTTTGTGACACTGCAGTATGCAGTATGTTTGTGACATTGCAGTATGTTTGTGACACTGCAGTATGCAATATGTTTGTGACATTTGAAGCATGTTTGTGACACTGCAGTTTGTAGTATATTTGTGACATTGCAGTATGTTTGTGGTACTGCAGTATGCAGTTTGTTTGTGACATTGCAGTATGTTTGTGACACCACAGTATGTTTGTGACATTGCAGTATGTTTGTGACAGTCTTCCTTCCCCACCATCAAGATAAGAAGGAGTCATGTCGATAGAATTCTTTTTTATTGGTATAAAAGGACATAAGTCAAAGACAATACAAACAACTGAATCGATGACAGTGTCTAGCTGCAAACGGAAATTTGAAAATAAGAAATACTCAGCGGCATACATAGCATAATACAGCATACAAGTCACATCAGCAGTTGTCTTTTTTCTTGTCTTTTTAAGTCTAAAAGATTATAAGCACAACTTAAGCGATCACTATGTCTCCCTGGGCGTAAATTTGACATGAATGGATTGTAAAAAGACGTAAAGTGACCCAGAGCTTTTTCTCTGTGGCTTTTCCTGAATGAAAGCTTAAACTAGAAAGAA
Organism: Alviniconcha marisindica; assembly: GCA_018857735.1. Taxonomy (NCBI): domain Eukaryota; kingdom Metazoa; phylum Mollusca; class Gastropoda; family Provannidae; genus Alviniconcha; species Alviniconcha marisindica. The sequence goes on from JABMCL010003504.1 coordinate 237,366, forward strand.
AGAAAAAAGAAAGAAAAAAAGACAGGTAGCGGCCCAGAGTTTAATTCTATCATTTCTCCTGAACGGAAGTTTGAAACGTACACACTTCGGCTTTTCTACAACTGAAATTTAAAACATGTAATCTTACGGTTTGCCCCAAACAAAGGTTTAAACTATACAGACTTTGATTCACACACATAAAAGATTCAAAAGAACGCTTATTTATTATGACATAGACAACACGATGCAAATTTTCAATGCAAATGTAAAACTGTTTCATTGTTTTTAACCGTTTTACTGCTCTTTCGGAACGGAAGTTTTTTTTAAAGCTTTTTTTAAAGCTTTTCCGGACTGGTAGTTTAAAACAAATGGACAATAACAAGACGAGAGTGGCCCAGAATTTGAGACTTTTTACGGCTTATTACTGAACAATTGGACAATAACAAGACGAGAGTGGCCCAGAATTTGAGACTTTTTACGGCTTATTACTGAACAATTGGACAATAACAAGACGAGAGTGGCCCAGAATTTGAGACTTTTTACGGCTTATTACTGAACAATTGGACAATAACAAGACGAGAGTGGCCCAGAATTTGAGACTTTTTACGGCTTATTACTGAACGGCAGCTTAAAGTAAACTGACAATAGCAAAACAAAAAGTGGCCCAGAGTTTCAGTCGGACGCTGTTCCTCCTGAAGGAAAGTTTGAAAATATACAGACATCAGTTGTTGTTTTTCCAGAATGAAAGTTTCAAATAAATGGACAATAACAACGCTGGTAGTTTCATAGTCCGGCTTTTCCTGAATGGAAGTTGTTGTTGTTTTAAATGAAGGGAATGGGAATAGAAGTTTTAGACTTTTTATGGCTTTTCCGGAAGTTTAAAATAGATGGGCAATAGCAAAATAGGAAGTGGCTTTAAATTTTAGATCATGGTCCTCCTCAACAGAAGTTTGTAATGTATGGACAGCAACAAGAAGGGAAGCGGCTTGAATTTCAGACTATGACTTCTCCTCAACAGAAGTTTGTAATGTATGGACAGCAACAAGAAGGGAATCGGCTTGAATTTCAGACTATGACTTCTCCTCAACAGAAGTTTGTAATGTATGGACAGCAACAAGACGGGAAGTGGCTTGAATTTCAGACCATGGCTTCTCCTCAACAGAAGTTTGTAATGTATGGACAGCAACAAGAAGGGAAGCGGCTTGAATTTCAGACTATGACTTCTCCTCAACAGAAGTTTGTAATGTATGGACAGCAACAAGAAGGGAAGTGGCTTGAATTTCAGACTATGACTTCTCCTCAACGGAAGTGGCCCATATTTTCAGTCTAACAGACGATAATTGTATAAAAAAAATATATATATATATATATATATATATATATATATATATTATTTTTCTCCTTTTTTGTTTGTTTTTGTTTGTTTGTTTGTTTGTTTGTTGTTTGTTTGTTATTTGTTTGTTAGTTTGTTTGTTTGTTTGTTTGTTTAGTTTTGTTTTCAGGTTTTGTTTGTTTTGTTTTTTGTTTTTTGTTTCCCTAACAGTTTTGTTCATTCACATGTTACATTGATGGTATATTTCAAAGCAAATTTCCTCTTAAGGACAATAAAGTATTATCTTATTTTATCTTATCTTATCTTATATGGGCTAGTTTGTGACTGATGCACCGGGTTATGCGATGTCTGGCAAGGACACAGGACTTCAACCTAAAGTCCTTAGGATCGGGACCAAAAACGGGTTGGTCCAGTGGTTACGATACGCTGGAAAAGGTCTGGAAGTAGTTGGAAATGGAATAAAGAGCCAGAAAAAATTATAATTATCAACCTTGAAAACATAACATTGTGTGTGTGTGTGTGTGTGTGTGTGTGTGTGTGTGTGTGTGTGTGTGTGTGTGTGTGTGTGTGTGTGTGTGTGTGTGTGTGTGTGTGTGTGTTGTGTGTGTTTGTATGTGAGTGTGTGTGTGTGTGTGTGTGTGTGTGTGTGTGTGTGTGTGTGTGTGTGTGTGTGTGTGTGTGTGTGTGTGTGTGTGTGTGTGTGTGTGTGTGTGTGTGTGTGTGTGAGTGTGTGTGTGTTGATTTATCCATTAAGGCGATAAAGTTATATCGTATGAAAAAGCCGAGAAACAAACAAATATATGCAGTTAATAAATAGCATAACAAAAGCTTTAAAAAAAGAAAGAAAAAAGAAAAAAAAAGAAAAAAAAGCAACCTAACAAATACATGTTGATTCAAAAAATAAAATAAGCAAATATTTATAACAGTTGAAAAATAAGACACTTCCAAATTTGCATTATCACAAATATACACAGAATGTAAATGTCACATTTGTCCCGCTCAGGATAATGTAGTTTGAATATATGCTGGTGCAGCCCAGGTGAAATTAAGCTTCTTTGAAGATTTTTTTTTTTTTAAAGATCAGCAGCGCCGGTCTGTCAAGACATACGCTCTGACGTCATTTTGGGTTGGCCTGACGTCACAGTCCCTCTACTTAGACTCGGTCTCGTTCGATAGACGTTTGACCCAGGCTTTCAGGGCCTGAAATGAAAAAAGTACAAATTTAAAACCAAAGAAAAACAATACTGAGGTTGAACCTTCAAGTTTACACTACCCTCGATAAGACCAATGTTGATTTACTGTTTGCTTGCTTGCTTGCTCTGTCTGTCTGTCTGTCTGTCTCTGTCTCTGTCTCTCTCTCTCTCTCTCTCTCTCTCTCTCTCTCTCTCTCTCTCTCTCTCTCTCTCTCTCTGTACTCAATGTTGTTACTATTGTTTTATGTTTAGCCTATTGGCATGTAGATTAGCAGGGACAGATCGTAAGAATAGGCAACTGCCTAAAATCTGAATCCTTGTGTAATAAAATTCAAAGTTCTGAGTTCTCTCTTTTTTTTCTTTTTTCTTTCTTCCCCTTTTTTTCTTTTTTCTTCTTTTTTAAATATCCGCAACGACTGTGATAATAATAATAATATTAATAATGGGTGATTAGAGCGCCCACTCCGTACTGGCCTTACGCGTTAAAAAAATCCATAAACATGCTTATATTGAGAATATTCACCACATTCACAACACACACGCTCTCTCTCTCTCTCTCTCTCTCTCTCTCTCTCTCTCTCTCTCTCTCTCTCTCTCTCTCTCAGCACCCCCTCTCTCTCAGGGGGAAAGAGGGGGAAGGAGAAAGACGGGGGAGAGGGGGAAGAGATGGAGAGAGGGGGAGAGACGGAGAGAGAGGGAGAGAGGGGGAGAGGGAGGAGAGAGGGAGAGAGGGGGAGAGGAAGGAGAGAGGGAGAGAGGGGGAGAGGGGAGAGGGGGGACAGAAGGGGAGAGAGAGGGGAGAGGGGGGAGAGAGTGGGGGGAGTGGATGGAGACAGGGGATGAGAGGGAGAGAGGTGGGGAGAGAGTGGGGAGAGAGAGAGAGAGAGAGGGAGAGAGTGGGGAAGAGAGGGGGAAGAGTGGGGAGGAGTGGGAGAGAGAGTGGGGGATGGAGGGGGAGGGGGGAGAGGGGGGAGGGGGAGAGAGTGGGGAGAGAGTGGGGAGAGAGGGGAGAGAGTGGGAGAGAGGGGGAGAGAGGGGGAGAGAGGGAGGGAGAGAGAGGGGAAGAGGGGAGAGAGGGGAGAGATGGGAAGAGAGGGGAGAGGGGAGAGATGAGAGGGGGAGAGAGGGGAAAGAGGGGGAGAGCGTGAGGAGAGAGGGAAGAGAGTAGAAGAGAGGGGGGAGAGAAGGACGAGAGAGGGGGAGAGAGGGAGGAAGGGGAGAGAGAGGGGGAGAGAGGGAGGAAGGGGAGAGAGAGGTGGGAGAGAGGGGCGAGATAGCGGAGAGAGGGGAGGGGGGGAGAGAAGGGGAGGAGAAGAGGAGTAGATGGGGGAGAGGGGAAGGAGGAGAGGAGGGAGGAAAGGGGAGGGAGTATAGAGGGGGAGAGAGCGGAGGGAGAAGGAAAGAAAGAGGAGGGGGAGAGAGAGGGAGGGAAAGAAACATGAGATGAAGAAAGAGAGGCACAGAAAGGGAGAGAGAGCAGACAGAAAGACAGGGAGAGAGAGAGACACACACACACACAGAAGAAGGAGAGAGAGGAGAAAGAGAGAGACAGGACACACACACACACACACACACACACACAACAAAGACAGAAGAGGAGAGAGAGCAGAAAAAAAAAGAGAGAGAAGGAGAGAGAGGAGAAAAGACACACACACACACACACACACACACACACACACACACACAAGCACAGACACACAGAACACACACACACACACACACACACACACACACACACACACACACACACACACACACACACACACACACACACAACAGAAGAGAAGGAGAGAGAGAGAGAGGAGAGAGAGAGAGAGAGAGAGAGAGAGAGAGAGAGAGAGAGAGAGAGAGAGAGAGAGACACACACACACACACACACACACACACACACACACACACACACACACACACACACACACACACACACACACACACACACACACACACAGATGGGACGCGGGAAAGAAGGGGTAGGGGGGAGGGGGGGCTATAGTACAAAACTGACCATAATGCCGTCATATACGGGCGTGCACAAGTCATGCACGAAGTCGGCCGGAAGCGGGTGGTCCAGTCCAATGTGACGACTTCTAGCCAACGCGTCACCGCCGTCAAAGTTGACGTAACACAAGCGTGTGGTCAGCTCCTCCACAGGTCGGAGGTAAGATGGACCTCCGGCCATCACCTGCAACAGTCATTTGGGTGATGGGTGTTATTTGAGGAATGGGCCACCCCACCCGTATGATGCAATGAAAAACATTCCACGCTGGCCTACAACAACGATGCAAGCAATACGATACGAACCCAGTATACAGTCAGCTGGGTGGCTGGGTGTTATTTCAGGAACGGGCCACCCGTACGATGCAGTGAAAAACATTCCACGTTGGCCTACAACAACGATGCAAGCAATACGACACGAACCCAGTATACACTACTATTTTGCCTTTGTTTGTGCTCGAGCTGATCGAGATAGTTCTCATTGAATTAGAGAGAGAGAGAGAGAGAGAGAGAGAGAAGAGAGAGAGAGAGAGAGAGAGAGAGAGAACTCAGAACTCAGAACTTTATTACACAAGGATTAAGATTTTAGGCGGCTGCCTATTCTTAGACTCTGTCTCTGCTAATCTACACGCCCATAGGTACACATAAAACAATAGTATCAACATTGACTAACGCAGTAATGAAGAAAAGAGAGAGAGAGAGAGAGAGAGAGAGAGAGAGAGAGAGAGAGAGAGAGAGAGAGAGAGGAGAGAGAGAGAGAGAGAAGAGGAGGAGAGAGAGAAGAGAGGAAAGGAGGAGAAGGGAGAGGAGAGAGAGAGACAGGGAGAGGGGAGGGAAGATAGAAAGGGAGGGAGAGAAAGAGCGAAGGTGAGGGGCGAGAGAGAGACAGGGAGAGGAGAGATAGAAAGGGAGGGAGAGAAAGAGCGAGGGGGGAGGGGAGAGTGGGGGGGAGGGGATATAGAAAAGGAGGGAGAGAAAGCGAAGGTGAGGGGGAGAGAGAGATAGGGAGAGGGGAGGGGATATAGAAAGGGAGGGAGAGAAAGAGCGAAGGTGAGGAGGGAGAGAGAGATAGAGAGAGGGATAGAAAGGAGGAAGAAGCGAAGGTGAGGGCGAGAGAGAGTGGAGAGAGGGGGGGAATAGAAAAGGGAGGGAGAGAAAGAGCGAAGGGGGAGGAGAGAGAGATAGTGGAGAGAGGGGAGGGAGAGATAGAAAGGAGGGAGAGAAAGAGCGAAGGGGAGGGGGAGGGATAAGAAGGGAGAGAGAAAGAGGAAGGTGAGGGGAGAGAGAGATAGGGAGAGGAGGGAGATAGAAAGAGGGGGAAACAGGAGGGGGGAAGAGAGGGAGGGAGGGAGATAGAAAGGACGGAAAGAGAGCGAAGGGAGAGAGAGAGAGAGATGGAGGGAGAAAGAGAGAACGGGGACAGAGAGGGAGGAGGGAGAAAAGAGGGAGACAGAGAGAGGGACAGAAAGAGGGAGACAGAGAGGGGGACAGAAAGAGGGGGGACAGAAATAGGGAGACAGAGGGGACAGAAGGGGGACAGAAAGAGGGAGACAGACCGGGGGACAGAAAGAGGGAGACAGACAGGGGACAGAAAGAGGGAGACACACAGGGGGACAGAAAGGGGGGAGGGACAGAATGAGGGAGACAGAGAGGGGACAGAAAGAGGGAGACAGAGAGGGAACAGAAAGAGGGAGACAGAGACGGGGACAGAAAGAGGGAGACAGAGAGGGGACAGAGAGGGAGACAGAGAGGGGAACAGAAAGAGGGAGACAGAGACGGGGACAGAAAGAGGGAGACAGAGAAGGAGACAGAGAGGGAGACAGAGAGGGGAAGACAGAAAGAGGGAGACAGAGACGGGGACAGAAGAGGGAGACAGAGAGGGGGACAGAAGAGGGAGACAGAGAGGGAGACAGAGAGGGGAACAGAAAGAGGGAGACAGAGAGGGGAACAGAAAGAGGGAGACAGAGACGGGGACAGAAAGAGGGAGACAGAGAGGGGACAGAGAGGGAGACAGAGAGGGGAACAGAAAGAGGGAGACAGAGACGGGGACAGAAAGAGGGAGACAGAGAAGGAGACAGAGAGGGAGACAGAGAGGGGAACAGAAAGAGGGAGACAGAGAGGGGACAGAAAGAGGGAGACAGAGAGGGGGACAGAAAGAGGGAGACAGAGAGGGGGACAGAAAGAGGGAGACACACAGGGGGACAGAAAGAGGGAGACACACAGGGGGACAGAAAGGGGGGAGGGACAGAATGAGGGAGACAGAGAGGGGGACAGAAAGATGGAGACAGAGAGGAGGGCAGAAAGAGGGAGACAGAGAGGGGGACAGAAATAGGGAGACAGAGAGAGAGGAAGAGAGGAAGAGAGAGAGAGAGAGAGAGAGAGAGAGAGAGAGAGAGAGAGAGAGAGAGAGAGAGAGAGAGAGAGAGAGAGAGAGAGAAACAGAGGGGATCGAGAGGGAGAGAGAGGTCGGAGAAAAAGAGAGAACTCGAAATCGAACTCGAAAACTTTATTTTACAAGGATTGTAGTTTAGGTTTAGTCAAAAACCTCTCTAACAACAAGTCCTTGCTAAGCTACTGATGAGTAAATATAAAATTACAGACATCATTTATATACATGATAGGCATGAATGAGTGAGTGAAACGTTATACATGAGAATTTCCACACAAAACATAGCGTGCTCACAGCGCCAGAAGCACACATGTACATACATCACTCTGTTACACATTATGAGCATACAACCAGCAACTAAGGCAATAGAACATCTGATCAGTTCATAGAACTAGTATTGGAAAAGAAAACAGAAGCAGTCAATGCTTATCTTATAAAGAACAGTAAGGGAGAGGGGAAGAAGAACAAAAGTCACTCTCACAAGTAGTCGGAAGGACTGGGCGGAGTTCTATGGATGTATAAAGTAGGTCTCAAGAGAGTGGGTGAGACCGATGGAGAAAAATGGGGGGAGGGAGAGAGAGCGGGGGGGGGGGGGGGGGGGGGGGGGGGGGGAAGATAGGAGAAGAGATGGGAGATGAAGAAGCAGGATAAATAACATACTTTCATCGCCCAGCCAACCATTCAAGCATTCCAGTCTACCATTCGCAAAGAAACAACATTTACACACAGGCAGACAGAGAAACAGA
>JABMCL010003504.1:252500-257500 GCA_018857735.1 Alviniconcha marisindica
CTCTCTCTCTCTCTCTCTCTCTCTCTCTCTCTCTCTCTTCTCTCCCCCCTGTCTCTGTCCCTCTCTCCTTCTCTCTCTGTCTCTCTCTGTCTCTCTCTGTCTCTCTCTGTCTCTCTCTCTCTCTCTCTCTCTCTCTCTCTCTCTCTCTCTCTCTCTCGCGACGTTGATGGGTACCGCAAGGCTTTCTCGGCCTGTTTGTTAAAAACCGACATTTGAATATCACACATACATGACCGTGAGTATATACTGCCTTTTTGTGCCTAGCGGTCTGTATCAGCGAAGACCCAAATAAGGCCAGCGTGTCAAATAGGGCCTACGTACGTCACGAGCCAACCTTTTTCTGCTCTTCATTGGTAAAGAGTGAAGCAATGGGTGCATCCCGAGGAGCTCAAATTCCAACCCAAACCCAAACAAAGAGCTGATTTTGTATACATATGCACAGAACCCAATCTGCAAATTTTCGGGTAATCCCCTTTGTCCAGTTACAAAAAGACACTATCTTCTTTCTCTCTTTCCTTTTTGTTTTTTTTTTTTTTTTGTTTGTTTTTTGGTTGAGTTGTTGTTTTCCTGTCCAGTCAAAACAAAAGCTACCCCCATATATATATTTATTTATTTTAAGATATTTCGCTTCTTATCTCATTTTTCATCGTTTTTAACCGTTTAACTGTTAAGTGTCGTTTTGTAGCTTGACAAAGGGGTTTACCCCGAAAATTTGCAGATTGTGTGTCTGTGTTATTATAAATCAGCGTGGTTTGGGGTTGTTGTTGTTGTTTTGGGGGGGTTGGGGGTTTTTTGAAACTTTTTATGTGTTTGGATCTTGTTTTGGAACGCTAGCAGTCATTTTTGTTTCAGATGTTTATACCCAAAATAACCAAAAGAAGCATACAAATACAACCGTTTGCAAATGCTCAACGTTTTCAGGCCAGCTTGGGTTTCCGGATCTGTTCCCTTCTAAGACTTTCCAAAGGGGTCCTGTCTTAATACCGGATAAATTTGAAATAATGATCTCAACAAAGCAATTACTTTGTAAAATGGTTTGCATGTGAGCCGGTTTGGCCTAGCGGTAAGGCGTTAGGTTGGTAAGCGGAAGGACCTCGGTTCGATACCGCTTCGGCTCTCCTTTCTCTTCAAAAAGGTTGTGGTTTGTGGACACTGTCTTGTGACTTTGTCCATCACTTCCTACTGAAACATTAAAATGGCTCTCATCGCTGCCCATCTTAATGCAGAAGTCATTCTGGTGGTGACAGAGTAGCGATAGGTATATAATCTCCCTCTCCCCCCACCTCCATACCCCCTTCCCCGCCTTCTCCCCGTCCCTAATAAGCCGTACGGTTTCTGTGGACGTTAAGCACCATGATTACTTACTTACTTGCTTACTTAATGGTTTGCACGCAGTGTAAAAAGAAAGTCTGTCACACACACACACAGTTGATCTGTTCCGCATGGCTGCACTCACCTTGGAAAGAGTCACGTGGTTTTGATCGTAGCTCAGCCTTGCGTAGATCTCATCGCTAAGCACAGTGACGTCATACTTCCGGAACATAGCACTATGGGAAGGGAAACAACAACAATTTCAGCGACAACGTCTTCGTTTGCATTTTGTTTCCTTGAAACTTACGCAAAACATCTTAATATCATACATATATCATCATTTTATAAACATATATTATTCACTTCTTTTTCTTTGAAAACCTTTGTACAACTGTATTTGTAATGCACATTCAGAAATAATTTGAGAATACTCCATTAATGATACAAAGAAGGTATTAACCGCAAGGTAGTAACAAAGAAAAAACGAGCTTGCAAGCAACAAAGGGAATGAATAGTGTTCAACTGACGTCACAGGTACCCACAACTTTGGGCTAGCAACGTCTTTATCCTCAAACGGTCTGATTCCAAAACGGTCTACAGATTAAAAAATGTGCCTTACGTCAGGTTTTGCTGTTCTGCTTCTATGCTACGTGTTCAATCTTTCGTCGGTGCTTGATATATTTTTTTACATAGCTTTGACACATGAGACAAAGGTGTTAAAACGCATTTTTCTCTCTCTTTCGCTACTGTCCTTGAGTATTAAAATTTTCGCATTCTCTCTCTCTCTCTCTCTCTCTCTCTCTCTCTCTCTCTCTCTCTCTCTCTCTCTCTCTCTCTCTCTCTCTCTCTAGCTTTGACACACGAAACAAAGGTGTTAAAGCACATTTTTCTCTCTCTCTCGCTACTGTCCTTAAGTATCAAAATTTTCGAGTTCTCTCTCTCTCTCTCTCTCTCTCTCTCTCTCTCCTCTCTCTCTCTCTCTCTGTTTGTGTGTGTGTGTGTGTGTGTGTGTGTGTGTGTGTGTGTGTGTGTGTGTGTGTGTGTGTGTGTGTGTGTGTATGTCTGTCTGTTTGTCTGTCTGTCTGTCTGTGTCTGTCTATCTGTGTTTCTGTCTGTCTGTGTCTGTGTCTGTGTCTGTGTCTATGTCTGTGTGTGTATGTGTATGTGTGTGTGCGTGTGTGCGTGCGTGCAACTGTCTATCCCTCTGTGTGTTGTTTTCGATTCTCTTGTTCTTGTTAAAACGAACAGACAAATAAATGTTTCTGTGGGTGAAAAAGTCATAGTGCCGCTAACCATTGGGACTTGTGTCGACATTGTCTAGCATTCAGTGTAGTCGTTACGCTAAGGGAAGGAGGGAGGCGGGAGTGGGGGGGTGGATGTGCTAGATGAGCAATCCTTGCTTTTGTAGAACTTTGTTTTCTCTGATAGTAATACCGCGGACTTCAAAGCTTGGCCTACTATCCTTCGTAGATCTAGATCCATTCTGCACACTGTCTGCATTTGATCACTAACCGGAAGTCGCGCACATATTGACTAATATTAGTAACAAGAGCTACTAGGAAAGTAGTGAATAGAAGACTCAACACCTGTTCCGGCCTTAAATCAGCCGCCCAAACAGCCTTCAGCCAATCAGGACGCCACAGATCATATCAGAAGACAGGATGCCATGCAATTTGTCCCACAAGCTAAAGGCCTGGCAATGAAGCGAAAGACCGGTGTGGCTCCAATTTAAGTAACAGCTCCAATCTTACTGACGACCAATGACAGCTGCAGTCAGTTCATTTCAAATGAGGCTAATCACAATCCTCTGACAGCTAGGAATCAGAAACAAATCATCGTGCGTTCCAGTAGTCAGCACAGCACAACTTTCTAAAATCGTTATCTGACTTTATCTGATCAGAATATGAAGCGCTCCGAGCGTCGCTTTCCGGCACCTTCCTCCAAACTCTGCCAGATTTGGTTACGCCACTGAAGGGGCACTCTTTGTCTCCGCGCAACTGTCCATCGACGCGGTCAGCTCTCCTCCGAAAGGTTTGGGTACTGGCAAGACTGTGGAAGCAACCTAGCGCCCAAGCACCCACGTAAACATGAGACGCATCCACCACACTGGGTAAAAAAAAAAAAAAAAGGAAGTTCCGTCTCGATTCAAACCATTTCGGTTTTGTTGGAGCTGGCGTAAGCAACATAGTCAGTTATAAAACAAACGTCTGATATAATCTGAGTTGTTTGTGACAAACTTACCACTGTTTGAGCACCAACTAAAAAAATAAAAAATAAACTTAAAAAAAACTGCTCGTTAGCTGAAAGTTTTCAGGAACCTATGACGTAACTAAATACGGCAGTGGTTGAAGGAAGGATGTCGTAAACCAGTGCTTGGAGTTTGACGAGACTCCTTACTTCTTAAAAGCTGCTTAACGTCTGAGCTCGATTGTATTTCTTGGCAACAGTACTTGCTTGGATTGACCTGAAGGGATCCGTTCTTGTGTAAGGTGAGCAATTACAACACACCCAAAACCAAAACCAAAAAACACACAAAAAAATGATAAAAAGTAGAAATCCATCACCGCTTAGACGTCCGACATTGTAAAGACTGATAATGTCCACTTGACACCATCAGCACAATTTACCTCAGAGCTATCAGGTCCTGTTCTGAATACGCAGTGCCCGCTGAAATGGAAAGCCTGTTAGCAAAGACACGTCCCACTGAACACAGATTTAGACAAAAGTCTCAAGCACAAACGAAGCCCAGAGAGCTCGTGCAGAATCAGCACAAAAGGGAGTTAATTAGCGCTCGAAATACGTCACACAAGTTAGAGGATGTACCTCTGGTGGAGTTATGTACCTTGTATTTACACGTATGCCAGGTGGGAGTTACCGTAGGCGACTGAGGTCCTTGTTGCTGTACTTGTGTTACGTATTTGGCGCGCTAATTAACTCCCCTGTGTGTTGACAGATTTAGTAAAAAAATAGGCTACTAGGTGACGATACAAATACAATCATAGCGTCAGCATGTCCTTCTACGCTGAGTTTCTTCTTCTTCTTTTTCTATTTAAAGTTTTTTTCACATAAGTGATACTAGACTGATTTACAATTATCATGATAACAGCATATATCAGCAAGTTACACCAAAACAATAACAAAACAAAATACACTTATTTGCTGAGTTATACGCTGAGTTTCAGTTCAAAATCAGCAGAAATTTGTGATTGTTACTCCTTTTTTTATCTTTCACTGCAGTAACAAAAGAGCGTTTTTGGGGGGTTTTGGTTTGTGTTTTTAATCTGTGCTTTGCATGTTATATTTATAAACATTTTTAGTGTTTAAAATTGTAAGGTGAAGGAGAAATGCAACTATTAAGATCTCGTGTTGTTATTAAATAACAGGAATTATTTTTCATCCTACCAATTTCAAAGTTAATTATTCACATTACAAATAATACACGCAGACATTTTTGCTTTGCAACCACATAAGAGCAAATGACTTCGTACTTCAAAAAATAGTATTTCTTCTTCTTCTTTTCATATTCTATTTCTTTTCCCTTTTTTTCTTTTCTTTTCCTTTTTTTCTTTTCTTCTCTCTCTCTCTCTCCCCCCCCCCCCCCCTCCCCCAAACTACTATTAGATAAATGCAATGAAGCAGACATGAAAAAAATACTCATTTCCAGTTATCTAGAGTCATCCACTAAGTTA
>JABMCL010003504.1:262500-267500 GCA_018857735.1 Alviniconcha marisindica
TGAAGCGTGACCTTGTACTGACCTTGCACGTCCAGATAGGCGTTTTCTCCGGCATGCTGCTTGAGAGCTTCAACTGCATGTTCCATCACAGGGAAAGGAGACTGGCCGAAGGCAAAGTGGTAAATTGTCCGCCCTGCTTTCTGAAAGGTCAAGAAAGTGGTAAATATAGTGTCCGCCCTGCTTTCTGGAAGGTCAGCAAAGTGGTAAATATTGTGTCCGATCTGCTTTCTGAAAGGTCAGCAAAGTGGTAAATATAGTGTCCGATCAGTTTCTGAAAGGTCAGCAAAGTGGTAAATAAATTGTCCGCCCTGATTTCTGAAAGGTCAGCAAAGTGGTAAATAAATTGTCCGCCCTGATTTCTGAAAGGTCAGCAAAGTGGTAAAGTTATTGAAAGGGTCAGCAAAGTGGTAAAGTTATTGAAAGGGTCAACAAAGTGGTAAAGTTATTGAAAGGGTCAGCAAAGTGGTAAAGTGACTGAAAGGGTCAGCAAAGTGGTACGGTTTTGTCGCTCTGCTTTCTGAAAGGTCGGCAGAGCGGTAAATGTAGTGCACGCCCTGCTTTCTGAAAGGGTCAGCAAAATGGTAAAGTAACTGAAAGTGTCAACAAAGTGGTAAGGGTTTGCTGCTCTGCTTTCTGACAGGTCAACAAAGTGGTAAATTTAATGTGCGCTCTGCTTTCTGAAAGGTCAGAAATGTGGTAAAGTTATTGTCCGCTCTGCTTTCTGAAAGGTCAGAAATGTGGTAAAGTTATTGTCCGCTTCTGCTTTCTGAAAGGTCAAAAATGTGGTAAAGTTATTGTCCGCTCTGCTTTCTGAAAGGTCAGAAATGTGGTAAAGTTATTGTCCGCTTCTGCTTTCTGAAAGGTCAACAGAGTGATAACTTTAGTGTGCGCTCTGCTTTCTGAAAGGTCAGAAATGTGGTAAAGTTATTGTCCGCTCTGCTTTCTGAAAGTGTCAGCAAAGTGGTAAAGTGATTGAAAGTGTCAGCAAAGTGGTAAGGTTTCTGTCGCTCGGGTTTCTGAAAGGTCAACAAAGTGGTAAAATTAGTGTCCGCCTTAGTAGCTTAGCAAGAACTAGTTGTTAGACAGGTTTTTGACCGAACCTAAACTACAACCCTTGTCAAATAAAGTTTTCGAGTTCGAGTTCGAGTTCTCTCCCTTCCTCAAGAGACAGCAAATAGCTAATTGGCATTGTTCATAGAACGTTTACTCGCAGCTGCATAGCGTTACAAACAATAGCATAATTAGCTGTATACTGTAAGGAAAGGCATTACTTTTGTCCACTTACCATCCATTGTTTGATGAGCTCGTTAAACATGAGGTTGGAAGCTCCGCTGTATTCGGCAGCCACAAGGTCCGGCCGTATCAGTCTCATCCCTCCATCCTTCTTGCTGCCGCTGCTGCTGCTGTTGATGTTGGCCATCGTTGACGTTGTCGTCTTCTGGATTCTCCTTGTTGTCGTGGAATCAATACCCTTGTAACTGTGAGGAAATCGATGTGGATTTCTTCGGTGAAGGCCGACAATGGAAGAGCCTCACTTCCAAAATCTTTAAAAGTACCAGCCTCCTAAGGAAATGTTTTGTACAAGACTTTCCTCACCAGGTAACAGATCCAGTTAGTCAATTAGTCTGTCAGTTAATCAATAAATCATCCAGTCGGTCAGTCAATCAATCACTCAACCAATGACTCAGTCGGTCAGTCAATCAATCACTCAATCAATGAGTCAGTCGGTCAGTCAATCAACCAATCAATCAGTAAGTTAGTCAATCAGTAAGGTAGCCAGTCAGTCAATACATCAATCAGTGAGTTAATCACTCAGTAAGGTAGCCAGTAAGTCAATAAATCAATCAGTGAGTCAGCCAGTCAGTCAGTCAATCAATCAGTAAGTCAGTCATCCAGTCAATCACTTAGTTAAGTAGTTATTTAGTCGGACTCTATGTTAGATCAACCGCTCAAGGTCAAATAAAAACATTTAAAAAATCTAGGATTTTGCTATAAAATTTTCAATTCTTTTTCTTTCAGTTTACTATCCTGTTGCGTTAGTGACGGTTAGTAGCAGCAATCGACTGCAGGAAACATCGTCATGTGCCACAGCTTGTCTAAGGTTTACCAGCGACTTCTTTGAACCCTGTTTCTGGGGCAACGTCCGTGCTCACCATGAAAGGGGCGGTGCGTGCCACACAGGCGAACTAGGACACCTTTCGCTACTGTGTGCAGCCGGCCCTGTTATCAGTCGCTAACAAAACAGAGCTCAGAAGCAGAATACAAAATCCTGAGCGCATTTTAAAACAAATCCTTCTTCTGAAATTTGTATCGCGACCGCCGATAGAATCAGCGACTTTAATTGTTTCATGTAGGCTATAGTCATTTTAGTAAAATGCACACACAGAATCAACAGAATTGAATTATTATTTTGGTACCGGAGCGCCGCATTCTCTAAGGTATTAGTCCATGGGCCTGGTATCGAAACCCTCCCCATTACCCCCCCCCCCCCTTTCACCCCCCCCACCCCCCTACCCCCACCCGGGGATTTTTGGAGACAATGATTTTTGGATAGCTCAGTATGTGTCTTTTCAATATCTGTTTGTCTGCAAGATGAACTATCTGCTTTTAGGGATTATCTGAGATGGTACATAGCAGCTTAATCGCATGTATTAAAATGGGCGTGTCCGTTACAAATCCTAAACAACAGGCAGCTATACCATTCTTTGGACACACAGAAATACTGAAACATGCTGGATCAATGGGTAGCACTGCTCTTGCGGCTGCTTTTGTCTTACCCAGGTATGGTGGCCTGAATTACGCGTGTGGGATTAATGAAGATTGAAAAAGAAAAAATGTCACGTTGCATTTTGTACAATGCTCGTGTAAAAATACTGAACAAAAGTGCTTCATTTGCCACCAAATGTATCATGGCGACTGAGAGTCACAAAAAATGTTTGATTAACACCTGTATTAATGGATGACGTCACGGAAAAGAATATACTCAAGTTCAAAAGTTAAGCAACCTTTTACAAAAATGCACATATGTTCAACCCTCAATAAACTACTTCCACAAAACCGCTGCAGGTGCTGGCTTATTCACTGCTCTACCTCCATTTAACCTGAAATCAGTTTCACAGTACTCCATACCCCATGGAAGATAGGCAAGAAACATGCCGATGTATGTAAAACTTACCAGTTTTGCCTTTGTTATGGTCTCAGTAAAACAGTTTAGGTTTAGGAGCCTGATGCCACCGGATCGAATCTCTGGTTTGGCTTAATTCAGCATGCAAACTGCTGGACAGTTTCATGTATCAGCTTACAGTCAGCAGGCTCTTTGCTATTATGCCAAGAATACAGACGAACAGCTAGGAAATGTCAAAGATATTCACCAAAGTGATTGTCCACACTGTCAATGATTTGTACAAATCATTATTGACTTTCTGAAATTGTTATCTGACTTTGATATATAACATTTTTAAATTCATTACTCTATATTTCTTACTGTTTATCATTATAGCTTTGGTGTATTTTTCCCAGCCAAAGATACCAAAGCCGGTGCCATAGAAGGTTGCCAAACCTGAATGTCCCTTACTTTGAGTGACAGTGAATGCATGTCCAGCTTAGACATATATGTCAGCCTCAAACCTGAAGCCATCAAGATTCTCAAGCTCTGTGTATTCTTGATAGTCATCTTCCTTTTGGGGCTGTTCCACTTGGATTTCAACCAAGTCTTGCGGCATGAAGAAACAGTCTGTCCAGTATACCTCCCACTTTTCCATTCACAGTATGCAAGCCATGGCCATCTGCTCGAGGAATGGTTTTAGTTGCCTTAACTGCGTAATATCAAGAGTGCTTGAAAGCTGGCCCTTTCGATGTGCATTATCAATGCATCTCTGCATGGTGGCATTGTGACTGTTCAACAAGGATGAGGTGTGTTGACACATTTTGTTGACATCTATCACTTATTTACCTCTACAGAGAAGATGCATGGAATGTTCCAGTTTCATAATTTTTCCTTAACGTGGTAATCTCTTTATTTCTAAACGATTCTGCCCATAACATACTGAACGATGTACTGAAAATAATGTTTATATGGTCATGTTGGAAGCTTGCTCTTCAATGGTTTTAATGTCTTTGATGGTTTCCTGGTGTCTGTCATCCTCTCGAGTGTAATCTCTCCGACAGGTGGCATGGTAATATGCTTCTCGAGCAGTCAAGTCAGTATCTTGCACCTTCAAAAAGGATGTGCTGATCTTGTTTTCTTTTGGTTGCTTCTTTGGCAAACTCCTCAGCTGTTTTTGCCATACATTTGACTAATGTTTTCGACATGTTGTTTCCTTGTATTCAAGTCTTTTCACAAACAAGACATCTGTCACTGGGCAACAGCTAGCATTGTGGTTGAAGGCGGATTTGCTGTTCTCGTTTTTTGGAGGATCTTACATCACTCCCTTCCGATGGGTTCTTTTGTTTCAAAATAATATGCAGTCATTCATAAAGTAGCATAATGTGTGATTCCCATGCAGATTCGGTATATACTCATATATTTCATCCACCATATCAGGACTGGACCATTGCACATGACAGTCATACATTGTATGACTCTATGAGGCTGTTTTACTGGTATTTGCATTATATCTATGATCTTATCTTGTACTTTTGTATTGTGTATTATACCGTGTGTTATCTTACTGGTATCTTTTATGCAGTCGTAAGGCAAATTTCTATGTTATTCATAGACAATAAAATTTCTGTATTCTGTATGTTTCAGTTATTTAGTTCTTGGATTTGTATGCTTTGTCAATCGCTCAAGGTCCCTTCAGGACATATCACAGTCACAGTTTCTTACGAGCAAAAAGCTGGCTCACTGTTCACAGAACACAATCAATAGCAAACATCCCAGCCAAAACAGTCATAATTAGCACATTCACTATCTACAACTGCAAAAGATACTTCCAGACAGATTCCCTGTAACGCATTCAGTACAAAATTAAAGAACAATTGATCAGATCACAAATATG
>JABMCL010003504.1:282500-285000 GCA_018857735.1 Alviniconcha marisindica
GATGGTTTCAAGGTTTTATTGAGCTTTTTGCCCTTGTGTGCTAGAGAGCAAAGTCACATTCGCACAGTACATTCCTTATAAACAAGTAATGAGTACTAATAATAATACATTGCTACAGCACAGACTGGAATGGACCAACGTAGCACGAAGCCATCATGTTCATTCAGGATCTCTTAGTCTATGAGCCGACAACAACAACAACAACAACAAAATAATGCCAGAACAATGACGAAAATTTATTACATTTTAAAATCATTATTAAAAATGTTTGTATATCATTATTGAAAACAACCCTTTCTCTCTTTTTTTTTCTCTTTTTTATAACAACAACGACAATTTTCGATGTAACGGAAAACCGAGAATACGTGTTATAAGCTGCAGGAATGCTCACATTAAAAAAAAAAAAAAATCACTGCAACGGGAAACAGTCACTGTTCTGGCAAATTTCTGCGCGAACAAAAGCCACTTTAGCGGCCGAAAATCCAAAGAGAGGCCCCAGGACATCCATAATTTAAAAACAACTGAGAAAAGAAAAAGAAAGAACAAAGAAAAGAAAAGAAAAAAAGAGGTCAGGAAGGTCAACGCTAACACGTGTAGCTGAAACAGAGCGAGGCCCAGAGCGCTCGTGCAGAATCAACACACAAGGGAGGTAATCAGCGCTCGAAATACGTAACGCAAGTGCAGCAACAAAGACCCGAGTCACCTACGGTAACTCTCACCTGGCATGAGTGTAAATACAAGGTACATAAACTCCACCAGAGGTACATCCTCCAAAAAAAAGGATGTCCCCCAGTGGATACATACTTTCCATCTCAGGCACACTCAGCGACACAGGTGTGCACAGGCATAAGACACAACAGGTGTGCACAGGCATAAGACACAGGTGAGCCAAGACACAGGTGTGCACAAGACATAAGACACAGGTGCGCACAGGCATAAGACACAGGTGTGCACCGGCATAAGACACAGGTGTGCCAAGACAAGGTGCGCACCGGGATAAGACACAGGTGTGGACCGGCATAAGACACAGGTGTGTCAAGACAAGGTGTGCACATGTATAAGATACAGGTGCACACAGGCATAAGACACAGGTGTGCCAAGACACAGGTGTGCACAGGCATAAGACACAGGTGTGCACAGGCATAAGACACAGGTGTGCCAAGACACAGGTGTGCACAGGCATAAGACACAGGTGCGCACCGGCATAAGACACAGGTGTGCACCGGCATAAGATATGGGTGTGCCAAGACACACAGGTGTGCACAGGCATAAGACACAGGTGTGCCAAGACACAGGTGTGCACAGGCATAAGACACAGGCGTGCACAGGCATAAGGCATTCAGAGTTACGGCGTTAAAATGAAGTTCACCATAACATTGGCGGTGTTTCACAGTTTGCACAGTGAGAGGACCTGAGAAAAACAACAGGATGGTACGTATGTCCGTCTGTCAGCGACACACACCATTTCACAAGCTTATGTAATCAATGAAAGAAGGAAAGCAGAAACAACGAAAAATACAGAGAGAGAAAAGAGACAAAAAAGACGATCTCTTTTCCCGTTATTTTTCTTCTTCGTCTTCCACTTTAGCCGCAACTGGTGCAGACGCTGGTTGATCTTCTGGCGGTTTGCTGTCTTCAGCAGGAGGATCCGAAACCGGTTCTGGGTCTTTTTTCGGTTCCGGTTCCGGTGCGGCTTCCGGTTCCGGTGCAGATTTCGGCTCGGATTCTTCCGGTTTCTTTTCCTCGGCGGTTGTTTGTTCGGGTTGTTCTTCGATGGTTTTCTGTTGCATTGGCTCGGGTTCCGGGACGATAGGCATTGGGTTGGACACGACGGTGGGTGGAGGTGGTGGTGGGGGTTCGATACGTGCCGATGGTGACATCATCTGTGGTCCGGCGGGTACAACACAGGGGGGTGGCGGTCCGATGGCGTGAGTGTCACCTGGTTGCGGGGTAAACAGGAGAGAGAGCTGTGCTTAAAGATACAGATATACACACACGAACACATACGCGAGCGTACATGTACGTACGAATGCAAGCACGAACGCCTGCACACACATACGCGCGCGCGCACACACACACACACACACATACAAACACGGGCGCATACTACACCCACACCCACACCCACACACACGCACGCACACACACACACGCGCACACACACACACACAAAAAACCACACACACAGACATACATACGCACGCACGCACGCACGCACGCACGCACGCACGCACACACACACACATCAGTCTTTTTTAACAGCGAACAGAAGACACTGACTGCTGAAGGGTTAAAAACGTCATCCGAACTCTTAAATCCGAGCGTCGGTCCGACTACCACAAAGCGGACAGAATTGCTTTCAACTCGCTCTACGGTCCTACGTACACATTCGCCAGTGCGGTGGTCGACTAGGTACGTGTTGCTCAAAGGCAGCTGTTTCTCTTTCCGTTCTCGGCAAACAGCGGAAGGGGTCGTGGGGAAGTGTTGCCTTGGGAATCAG
>JABMCL010003504.1:307500-310000 GCA_018857735.1 Alviniconcha marisindica
GGATACTGCTTTCCGCCCGAAACCCAATCTCCACTGAGATCAGTAGCATCTGAACAATGGGGCCAGCTAGATGACCAGATGGACCGCACTACGGAACAGGATGTGCGTGTGTGTGTGTGTTTTGTGTGTGTGTGTGTGTGTGTGTTGGTTTTGTGTGGTGTGTTGTGTGTGTGCGCGTGGGGGTGTGTGTGTGTGTGGTGTGTGTTTTGGTGTTGTGTGTGTGTGTGTGTGTGTGTGTGTGTGTGTGGTCTGTGTTGTGTGGCGTGCGTCTGTGTGTGTGTGTGTGTGTGTGTGTGTGTGTGTGTGTGTGTGTGTGTGTGTGTGTGTGTGTTGTGTGTGTTGTGTGTGTGTGTGTCTGCGTTTTGTTGTGTTTGTGTGGTGTGTGCGTCTGTGTGTGTGTGTGTGTGTGGTGTGTGTGTGTGTGTGTGTGTGTGTGTGTGGGGTGTGTGTGTGTTGTGGGGGTGTGTGTGTGTGTGTGTGTGTGGTGTGTGTCTGTGGTCTGGGGGTCTGTGTGTGTGTTGTTGTGTGTGCGTGCGTCTGTGTGTGTGTGTGGTGTGTGTGTTGGTGGTGTGTGTGTGTGTGTGGGGTGTGTGTGTGTGTGTGTGTGTGTGTGTGTGTGGGGTGTGTGTGTGTGTGTGTGTGTGTGTGTGTGTGTCTGTGTTTGTGGTTGTGTTGCGTGCGTCTGTGTGTGTGTTGTGTGTGTGTGGTCTGTGTGTGGTGTGTGTGTGTGTGTGTGTGTGTGTGTGTGTGTGTGGGGTTTCTGTCTGTCTGTGCTGTTTTCTGTGTGTCTGTGTCTATGTCTATGTCTATGTCTGTGTCTGCGTGCATATAGTACACACAAAGCCACAGAGGGCAATCATGACTGAAGCAAGGACATCCGGGCCAGTGGAGCGGAACTGATATCGTGTTCCACTGATACCCCCAAGATACAAACCGCGTCCTCTGTGATCATGAGATCGTGTGACCGTTGACTCAACCCTGGGGGTAAGCAGTAAGTGACTGGGCGTGTGGGGGTAGCGCTGACACGGAGGAGCGAAGAGACAAAAAAAGAAAAAAGAAGACGAAAAAAAGGACAGAAATCTGAAACAGAACGAGGTCCAGAGCGCTCGTGCAGAAGCAACACTCAAGGGAGTTAATTAGCGCTGGAAATACGCAACACAGGTACAACAACAAAGACCTGAGTCGCCTACGGTAACTCTCACCTGACATGCGTGTAAATACAAGGTACATAAACTCCACCAGAGGTACATTCTCTGAAAGGAAATGACAGAGCTCAGGAGCTGTGTGAAAGTCGAGGTGGCCGTCCTGGGCTCCCCGTCCCTAATAAGCCTTATGGTTTCTGTGGACGTAAAGCAACACTGACTCGAAAACAAGAAAGAAAGGATGAGGAGGTGGAGGGGGAGAAGAGAAAAGGTGGAACAGAAGAAGACGGAAGAGACGAAGGTCAGAGCCCAGGAGAGATCAAGAGATCATGCTGTTGTGTTGCTTAATGTTGATGATGATGAAGTGATGCTTAATGTCCTCTGATGTCAGTTGACATATTAGGGACAAGCTGTGGCCAATGCCGAAGCATGGTTCAATATAGCTTTACGTCCTCGGAAACCAGAAGGCTCGTTAGGACGGACAGCCCAGGACGGCCACCTCGACTCTCACACAGCTCCTGAACTATGATGCTTAATGTCCTCGGATGTCGGTTGACATATTAGGGACAAGATGAGACCAATGCGTGACGAGTACCGGTTTGGCCTAGCGGTAAGGCGGTAGGCTGGTAAGCGGAAGGACCTCGGTTCGATATCGCTTCGGCTCTGCTTTCTCTTCAAAAGTTGTGGTTTGTGGACACGGTCTGTGAACAGCAGCGACCGTATGTTTGTTTCTTGTTGGAGACAAATTTCCAACCAACGGAACAAATGCATCATTTATACAACCAGCCATACAGGCGAATCCGTCAAAAATCAAGCGTGTTAGTCAATAAATCCATAAAGGTATTAGTCAGCCAAACAAACAAACATGTTAGTCAACCTATCAAACATAACAGTCAATCAAACAAAATGTATGTAATGAAATATATAGTAAATAAACAAAAACATAAACAAACAAACAAAAATACTTTCGGGTATTGGAGGGGAGGGGGGTTAACTGATGGAACATGTAATCGATCAACCAAACAAATGTATTAGTTGATCGAGTGAAGTATCAGTTAACCGAACAAGCAAACTCGATGAAGCATTTCAACGTAAGCGAATAGTGTGCAGCAAATTAACAAGAAATCGAACGAACAAAAGAACGAATGAACAGAACAGGCAAACCTACAAACAATGCAATAGTCATTGGGGTGCGCTCTCTCTCTCTCTCTCTCTCTCTCTCTCTCTCTCTCTCTCTCTCTCTCTCTCTCTCTCTCTCTCTCTCTCTCTCTCTCTCTCTCTCTCTCTCTCTCTCTCTCTCAAAAACAAACATTATGGCGGCAAGTAAAAGATCTGAGAAAACAAAGTTGATTGCCGGC
>JABMCL010003504.1:315000-317500 GCA_018857735.1 Alviniconcha marisindica
CTTAAGCGCCTGCTCAGCGACCTGTAACGGGGAGAACGGAGAGTTTTCACGCCAGCGGACCAGAGTCTGTCCCGCCGAGGTCATGGGCTGTGACGCCGAGCAGTTCGAGGTTCAATACTACGAGTGTGAGGGTTCAGCCCCACCTGGTGAGAACCGATCAATGACGGGTGGGGGTGGGGTGCACACTCCCAGCAACGCTTTCCGGCACCTTCCTCCAAACTCTGACAGATTTAGTTACGCCACTGAAGGGGCACTCTTTATCTCCGCGCAGCTGTCCACCGACGCGGTCAGCGCCCTCCGAAAGGCTTGGGTACTGATAAGACTGTGGAAGTAAGTAAGTAAGTAAACTGGTGTTTTACGCCCAGTCAAAGACTGTGGAAGCAACCTAGCGCCCAAGCACGCACGTAAACATGAGACGCATCCACCCCGGGTTAAAAAAGAAGAAGAAAGTCCGCCTCGATTCAAACGATTTTGGTTTTATTTGAGCTGGCGTAAGCAACATGGTCAGTTATAAAACAAACGTCTGATAATTTGAGTTGTTTGTAACAACCTACTGCTGTTTGGCACCACACAGCACAACAAAAAACTGCTCGTTAGCTGACAGTTTCTGGACCTATGGCGTACTAAATACGGCAGTCTGAGGAAAGGGTGTCGTAAACCAGAGCTTGGAGTTGGGTGGGGTGACGGGGTGGGGTGGTGGGGGCTGGTGAGTCGATCCCACGGCGGAGGGGGTGGGGCGGGAGGGCGGGGGGGGGGGGGTGGGAGGGGGAAAAGGGATGTTGGGGAGTGTCAGGGTTCAAAATCCCCCCTGGAGAGAACCGTTCAATAAATGGGGGTCGGGGCCGGGTAGCTAATGAGAACCGTTCTTTGACGGAAGGGTGGGGGGGGGGGGGGGGAGGGGGGAGGAGGGGGGTATTATTGGCGGGAGCTGCCACAAGAATCATTTTTGTCGCGACAAACGTTTTGTCGCGACAAACACTTCTATTGTCGCCACAAAAGTATGCTTGTAACAAAACTTTTGTCGAGACAAAACACAACAAATATTTGTTGCGACAAACAAATTTGTCGTAATAAAAGTTCTGTCGCGACAAAAGACGTGATTTGTCGCGGCAACCACGTGTTTGTCGCGACAAAAGTATGCTTGTGGCGACAGAACTTTTGTCGTGACAAAATTATGTTTGTTGCGACAAATATTTGTCGCGACAAACATGTGTTTGTCGCGACAAACATAATTTTGTCGCGACAAGCATATTTTTGTCGCGACAAAAGATGTACAACAAACCTTTGTCGCGACAAAAATGATACTTGTGGCAGCTCCCGCCAATGACGGGGAAAGCTGTAATGCCAAGGAATACGAGGTGGTATAACTGCGGGTGGCAATGTTCAAAACCTGCTGGTGAGAACCGTTGTTGACCGGTGGAGGGGGGGAGAGATGGTCGGGGTGGGGGGGGGGGGGGGGGGAATTGCTGAAACCGTTATTAACGTGGGAAGGGGGAAAGTGTGATGCCAATGAATACGAGGTAGAATACTACGAGTGTCGGGGTTCAAACCCTCCAGGTGACAACCGTTCATTAAGGGGAGGCTGGGAGGTGCGGGGGGTGGGGGGTGGGGGCTGGTCACGTCAAGCAGTACACGGTGGGATACTAGAGGTGTCAGGGTTCAACCCCCCCCCCCCCCACCCCCACCACGCCCCTGATGAGAACAGTTCATTAACGGGGGGGGGGGGGGGGAGGAGGTGCAGGAGGGGGAACCTGTAATGCCAAGGAATACGTGTGTGTGTCACTGTGAAAGTGTGTATGTGTGTGTGTGTGTGTGTGTGTGTGTGTGTGTGTGTGTGTTGTGTGTGTGTGTGTGTGTGTGTGTGTGTGTGTGTGTGTGTTGTGGTGTGTGTGTGTGTTGGTGGTGTGTGTGTGCGTGCGTGGTGAGGTGGTGTGTGTGTGTGCGTGTGTGTGTGTGTGCGTGTCCGTGTGTGTGTGTGTGTGTGTGTGTGTGTGTGTGTGTGTGTGTGTGTGGTGTGTGTGTGTGTGTGTATTAGTGTATGGTGTGTGTGTGTTGTGTGTGTGTGTGTGTGTGTGTGTGTGTGTGTGGTGTGTGTGTGTGTGTGTGTGTGTACTTATGATGTCGTGTGTGTGTGTGTGGCGGTGAGTGTGCGTGCGTGGTTGGGTGGGTGGTGGTGGGGGGGGGGGTGTATAACTGGTAGAGGGTTAAGAGGGAAGATGATTGAATCGGAAAGGGAGAGAGGAGAGGCGTGGGCTACAAATAAACAGGTTAAAGGTTTGGGTGTCTTAAAGGTTATATCATTATGTCATTGTATATTCTCCGTAGCGTACTGACCGCTAAATGTGTACAAGATTTCAGGACATACATCATCAGATCCTCGAGTGGTATTTTGCAGAGGACGGTGGTTACGGGCACTGGTCGGAATGGGAGACCACGGGCGCTTGTAGCGTTCTCTGTGGAACTGGACATGTGGAGCAGGTCTCTCTCTCTCTCTCTCTCT
>JABMCL010003504.1:322500-327500 GCA_018857735.1 Alviniconcha marisindica
GTCATAATAAATCAGCGTTCTTTTGAGTCTTTCATGTGTTCGGATATTATTTAAAACCGACAGGTAAAAAAAAAAGTGTTTCTGTTGTTCATAATGCTATTAAAAAATAAACTGGAATGGAACTAAGATGTGCATACTGATGGCGTTTTTGTGTTGTGTTCTCGGTGTTGGCTGACTGGTTGATTGTGGTGGTGGGGGGGGGGGGGGGATTGGTGAGGAGGTGGAGTAAGATTCTGTCTGGTGGGTTGTGTTCTTCGATCGTTAGAGTTTGGATGTCGCTGGAGTGTGGGGTCGATTGGGGGGGGTCGTTATATACTGTGAGGTTTTTGCTGAAGATAGAGGTGATTAAGATGGGGGTGCGGTTTTGTGGCCCGTGTTTTCTGCGTGTCGTATTGCTGGTCTCTGGAGTGAGGAGTTGGTTGGGGTGCTGTTACGTGGGTGGAGTTTTGGGCCGCGTAGAGTTGGATTTTGGGTGTTAAAATGCGTATCGATTTTTTAGTGGAGTTTGTTGATTGTTTGGTCGGTAAATGCTGTGTGGGATGAGGCGGCAGAGATGATATTCGTTGTTTCTGATTTGCGGGTTGGGTTGGAACGGCTCTTGGATTGGCGGCTGTTTGAGTGTGGTTGGCGGAAGTAAGTATTTGTCCGACGTTATCGCTTTGGTTGAGTTCGGTGGATTTTGGGTATGGGTTTGTGTTGAGGGTGATTGTGTGATGTTTTACCTGTTCGTTAGAGCGTCGTGGCTGGGCATGACTTCGGTCTGGGAGTTGTTAATTCATACGAGGTGCATCGATTGAGGGACAGGAGGAAGCTTTGGTTTTTCGGTGGTTCGTGTTTTTTAGGGCGTTGTGTGTAGAGCAGGCCAGAGGGCGCTATCTGGTCTTGGATGGGTCTTTTATCTTGATTTTTGCGGGTAGCACGTGAAGCTTGTCGTGCTGTGTGCGTGTTGGTGTCGTTGCGTTTCGTCTATGATTGGGGGTGTTCTTTGTGCTAGTTGTGAGCGAGTGTTGTGAGTTACAGCGGTGGTTTAGGCGGTGATCTGGCTGTGGTCGTGCTGCGGGAGTGCCGAGGGTTGTGTGATCCGTTTGAGTTTAGGTCTTACTTTCGCTGGGGAGGTATGTGTCGTTAAATTGTGTTAGGTTTGGTATCTGGGTGAGCTGTGTTTGAAGTAGTGTGGTTGTTTGGACGTTGTGGTTCAATTTCACGTGGATGTGAGTTGGTTCGGTATTATGGTCGTTTTTTGTTGTCCTTTGGGGTGTATCTGCTTGATAGATTTTTCGTTAGGGATATGGACCGATTGTGGCATTCTTGGTTTGGGTCGTGAGATTGAGGGATGTAAGAGTGGGTTGGCCGGAGATTCGCTGCAGGATTTCGTGGTGTTGGAGTTGAGATTTTTCTGAAGGATGAGCTTTGTGTATGTTAGATGGTTTCGGTGTGCAGTCATGTGTGGTCGAGTGGCTATATGTGCGGGTTTGTGTTGTTTGCGGAGTTGGCGGCGATTGTGTTATATTCTAGGTGTGGTTTAGTGAGTTGAGGTTGAGTCTGTTTGTTAGGATCCATGGGGGCGGGTCTTATTGTCCGCAGGTGTTGTTTTTTAGGGTTTGGTGAGTATGGATTGTTGTTCTGGCGCCTATGAACAGAGTAGGTGAGTCGTTAGGGGTGATCTGTTCGAGGAGTGTGATCTGGAGTGTGTGAGAGTTTGAGTAGGATCTTTTTTGTCTATTGCTGGTTGTTGGAGCGTGGTGAAGGGGTAGTTGGAGTATTTGGGTGGTGTGAGTTGTGTTTCGACTCTATGTTTGTGAGGTATTTCTTTATCTTTGGATGTCGAGTTTCGAGTGGTTATGAGTTGAGATTGCGTTTGACGGGACCGTTTTTTGGGGGTGATTGTCACCGCTGATGATCTGATTGGAGGATCTAGCTCCTGAGTGGTAGATGAGTTGGTGTGATGAGTTGATAGGTGTGTTGGGTATTTGAGGAATTTTTTTTGTGTGTACTTGAGACTCGTTAGTGGGGTCGGTTCTGTGATAGATGTGTTAGAGCGGTATTAACGTTCCGCTGGACTAGTAGTGCTAGGGTTTTGTTTTTGAGCACGCTGGGGCATTAGTTTTGGTGGTCTTTTGGTATGGGATCTCGGAGTCTTTGGTTGGGCAAGTTCCCTAGTGAACCCCTTTGGGGGTGGGATGGTGGGTGGGGTCTGCTTGCGTGGGTGCGCCGTTGGCTATTGAGGTATGGGTCTGGGAGGGTCTTGTTGGTTTGTGGTTGTGTTTGAGCTGTGTGTTTGTTTTATTGTTTTGTTTTTGATCTTTGTCATCTGGCAGTGGTTCAGTTTTGTAATGGTCATTGGGTAGGGGTACTTGGAGTCGGGCTTTGGGGAGTATGGTGGGTGTTGCGCATGTTCGATTCTGTTTATGTTTTTATGAGTTTTAGGCTTTTGGGGAGTTTGAGTTCCCTAGCAGTTACTGAGGTTATTATTGTTCCGGGCCTCAAGGAGTTTGTGGACCCAAGTTAACTGGGATGGTTAATGGGTTTCAGTCGTGGATCTTGGAATTGTTGTTGGTTTGAGTGTGGAGTTTAGAGACTCTTAGACTAGTTTTTGCGATATGCGGCTTCTAGTTCGGGATCGAGTCTGTTACAGGGGTGTCGGTTGGCCTTTGGGTTTGGGTTTGTGTGTGTTGCGATGGATTGGTTCGATTGATAGCTCATAGGGTTTTGTGGAATGCTTTTGTGAGAGACTGTGAAGTTCTTCAGGGGCATTGGGGTTTTGAAGCTGAGTTGTTTGGATTGTAAGTGGTGGGATTTTGATTACAAGGATGTTGTCGGGTGGTGAGGTGGCGTTTTACTCCGCCTGTTGGGGTTGCTGGTCGGCGGGCTGTGCACATTACAAAGTGGTAGTCGTCCGTGGTTTGTTGTGAGGTGGGAGTTGAGTTTGAGTGATGGGGGTTCCGTGTTTGTGCGGTTGGTTCAGAGGAGTGCGTGTTGTAATGTGTTTGTCGGGCGGTAGAATTTCGAGTGATGCGGTTAAGCTCGGCATGGAGTGCTTGTTCTTTGTTAGTTGTGGCTTCTGGTTGCCTCCTTTTGTGTCGTAGGAGGGTGCTGTGGCTGTATGTTTGTTGGGGGGCCAGGGGTACAGTCTCTGTTCCACATGTCGTTGGTTTTGGAGAGAGGAGTGCTTCTTGATCTTGAGTTAGATGCTTCTTCGGGCCCATTCCTTTGATTTCTTATGCTGTGGTTAGCGTGTGTGCGTGGGAGTGAGTTGTTACTTATTGCGGGGGGTTTGGCAGGGGAGGTGGGGGCGGGTTGGATATGGGATTTGTATGCGGATGTGGTAGTTTGAGTGTGGCGGCGGGGGTTGTTTCGTGGTCGGACTCGGGAGGTGTTCTGGTTTGC
This sequence comes from Alviniconcha marisindica, assembly GCA_018857735.1. Lineage (NCBI taxonomy): Eukaryota > Metazoa > Mollusca > Gastropoda > Provannidae > Alviniconcha > Alviniconcha marisindica. Next base: position 325,888 of record JABMCL010003504.1, read on the forward strand.
GGGTGGCTGTTGGATCGGCGGTTGTGGGGCGTGAGATACCTTGTGTGTCGGATGAGTATGTTGGGGGGGGAAACGCGGTGAGGGAAGGCTGTATGTGGGTCGCTAGTTGGGCGGGTAGTGATTTGATCTTTGCTAGTGAGGTCTGGAGGGGCGGGTGTGGAGGGCTGGGGTTGGGGGTGAGTGTAGATGGGTCTTGGCCGCGTAGGTGTTGTTGCTTTGAGATTGTTGGATGCAGCGCACTTGTTTTTCGGCAGAGCGCCCCGTGTGGTGGGTTGTGTGGGAGGGGGGATGGCGGTCGGCAGTCACTTTCGCGACGGTGAGGGCTTTGTGTGGGTGGGCGGTTGTGTTGTTTAGTGGGGTGTGTTTGTTGCGTTTTCCTGACGGGTATCTTTTTTTTTTTCTTTTTGGAGTTCCCCGTGGGTGCTGCTGTTATTGTTGTTGTGCTGTTTTGGTGTTGGGGAACCGAGTTCTTTGTTGGTGGACGTCTGGTTTTCTGGTGGGGGGATGGTGGGGATGGGCTCCTCGGGGGGTGTATTGGGATCTGTGGGTAGAATGTTGTGAGTAACTGGTGGCCGTACGGGTGTTTTAGTGTGGATTCTATTATTTGTTTATATTATTATTTTGTTGTTGTTGTTGTTGTTTACCTTTTCATTCAATTTGCGCGCGCACACACACACACACACACACACACACACACACACACACACACACACACACACACACACACACACGCACGCACGCACGCACGCACGCACGCACGCACGCACGCACGCACGCACGCACGCACGCACGCACGCACACACACACACATTTCAGTCAAACAGCCTGTTTCTCACACGACCCTGACAGTTTCATCCCAAGATAAAATCGCAGCCCACGACAGAAATAATAATCAGAAACAATCTACAGATGAAATAAAATCCAACATGTTCGAAGAGACCGGCCCACATCAGCTGATGACTGACGATAATCTATCGTCCCCGTCCTTACTAATGACAACAGCGTCTTCTACTGCGTCGAAACGTCAGTAAACCCGATAACTGTAAGTGTAGCTTCAAGCTTGATATGCTGTAGATACGGATACTGCGCTTTAACAAAATTGTCCTGAGGGGTACGTATATATAAATGAAAGTATGCACAAAAATCCGTGTTCAGGAGTATTTAAGTCGAGTTACAAAGAGAATGTGGTTTGGGTCGGTGGTCGTTCTTTTTGGACGTTTGAAACAGTGAAAAGAGGAATCTTGTCTTTCGTGTATTATATCAAGATTTTTGGGTGAAATTCTGCAATGAAGTAGAACAAAAAGTATATAAGCACCTCGGACTTCTTGTTTCCGTTTTTTTTTTACCATCATGTCTGGATCATGGCTTACTGTGGCTGTGGCACTGATGTGTTTTTCAGCAACTTTTGGACAAGTGGTTGTGTAAGTGTTTTTTCGATTTTCTTGATTTTCTCCCCCCCCCCCCACCCCACACAGACATCTCTCTCTCTCTCTCCCTCTGTCTCTCTGTCTTTCTGTCTGTCTGTCTGTGTCTCTGTCTGTCTGTCTGTCTGTCTGTCTGTCTGTCTGTCTGTCTGTCTGTCTCTCTCTCTCTCTCTCTCTCTCTCTCTCTCT
>JABMCL010003504.1:340000-352500 GCA_018857735.1 Alviniconcha marisindica
ACACACACAGACCCACCTCGTCTACACTTATATACATACACACATACACTGAAACAAGCACGTACCACCTTCCACCATCCCCTTAACACACATACATACACACGTGGATGCCGTCAGAGACATTGCAGATTCCCCACCTGTAACCTGTAACCTGTAACATCCACGCACGTGCAGCACGCAGACAGACGGTGCTCCGTGACCAAGACGTCAGAAAGCTTTCAACGTGTTCTGGCACCCTGCCCCAACCCCGCCACCTGTCTGGCTAATCAGAACATGTTGAGTTCATAGCGGAGTGACAGGCCTGGTAAGTCAAGAAGAGAGAGACAGAGACAGAGACAAGTAGTACAGACAGACTAACAGACAGAGACATAGAGAGACTAAGAGAGAGAGAGAGACAGAGACACAGAACGAGAGCGAGAGAGATAGAGAACACAGAGAGGACAAAGAGACAGAGAGAACACAGAGAGAACAAAAGAACACACAGAGAGACAGACAAGAGAGACAGACAGACAAACAGACAGAGATAGAGATACAGACAGCACAGAGATACAGACAGACAGACAGACAGAGACACAGAGAGACAGAGAACAAGAGCGAGAGAGATAGAGAGAACACACAGAGAACAAAAGAACACACAGAGAGCAAGAGTGAGAGAGAACACAAACAACAGAGAGAGAGAGCTCACAGGAAACGACTTACCAATAATAACAATTTAACCCAAATCTGACATATCATTAACATCCTTCTGTATTGACCGATACAGGCCGCCTATTAGTCAAGAATTCCAGAAGTATGGTCGCTGTTAGAACAAACCAATCAAACAATTAGGTGAAGGGGAAAAAAAGGACATGGTTCAATAAAAGGTTCAGCGAGCAGTGACGTACGGCAAAGTTCCCTATCATACTGCATGCTAGTCATGACACAGGGGACCGGGGTTAGCTCAGTGGTTAGAACGTCGGACTAGTGATCGAAAGGTCGCGGGTTCGAGTCCCCGCAGGAGCGGCGGGAGAATTTTCTTCCCAAGGGTCAACTTTCTGTGCTGACTTTTATTTCGGGATCCGTTCCACTCCCGTGTTACCGCAGTAGCACGTAAAAGATCCCAAAAATGCAGGTGGCAGGCTACAGCTAAATGCACATGCACCCTGCACATGTGGTTCTGAATAAAGTGACAGTAAACTGGTGCACCGTTGTACGGCATTCACAGAACGTGTGCCGAGAAGGCAGCAGTTTCACGTGGCACCAGCCATGCAACAACCAAACCGTGTTGTTGTCAGTACTCTTCGGTGGATATTAAAAAAAAAAAAAAAAAAAAAAAAAAAAAAAAACGCGCTATAAAAAGGATACAGTCACTCATTCAGACTCACATGAGACATGTGCGCAGTGAGTCTGCTCGAAAGCAGAGAACAGCGCTTAAAAGCAATCAGTAATAATAATAATAATAATAATAATACGATATAATCTCATCGATCGTCTCTTTTGGAAGCACCATGATACAGTACGTGACATTGCAAAAGTGAACGTTTCCGTTCAGTTACGAAGAAGAAGAATGTGACAGTTCAGTGGCCTACACAGTACCTGACTCAGACCTGATTCCGCAGTGGTAAAGTTTCACAAGATGATCAGCTGGTTGGATGGATGGATGGATGGACAGAGGTAAAGACCCCGGGGTGGCTGGAATTAGGGTCATGGTTGGTTGATTGAATGCTTGACTGATGAACTGAATAATTAAGTGTTCTTATTTTGGGGTTGTTTTTCTCTCATAGACCATACCCCTGGATATATCTATCTACCTGTCACCTATTTATCTCTCTCTCTCTCTCTCTCTCTCTCTCTCTCTCTCTCTCTCTCTCTCTCTCTCTCTCTCTCTCTCTCTCTCTCTCCCCCCCCCCTCCTCTCTCTCTCTCTCTCTCTCTCTCTCTCTCTCTCTCTCTCTCTCTCTCTCTCTCTCTCTCTCTCTGTCTCTCTGTGCGTGTACGTGTTTTGTTTCGTTTTCGTTTCCATAGTCTATCTTTTAGGTTTTGTGGTATTTTTACTTTTATCTTTATTTCTTTTCTTCTTTTTTGTTTTTGTTTTTGTTTTGTCTGTCATCTTTCTTCTTCTTCTTTTTTGTTTTTCTTCTTTTTTTTCTTCTTTTTTTTTCTTTTCTTTTTTTCGGGACGGTAGGTGTGGGGGTGCCATGTATGTACTCAGCAACAACCCCCAACCCCCCGCCTCCGGCTTCTATTCTTTTCTTTCTTTCCTTTTTTAAAATAATTTTCTTATAATAATATCTTTCTATTGTGTGCTAATTTCTACACTTTCAGCGAAAAAAACGCCTACGCTGTATCTAACATAAGCACAAAGCAGTAAAAGACGAAAGCAAAATCGCCTAAGTTCAATACGGGTGCAACAAAACTGCCACATCTTTCTTCTCTCTCTATCTCTGACGTCAGCCGAGTCTGCTGTTACAGCATCCAGCATCAGCGTTATGTGCGTGTATCAGAGCTGCACTTTTCTGAGCCAGAGAGTGAGTTGTGCTCTATCTTGGCGACAAACCCCATGCGCTGGTTTACGACATCATTCCTCCGACCACTGCCGTAAGTGATTACGCCGCAGGTCTGGAAAAACTGCCAGCTACCGGACAGGGATTTTTGCTGGTGCTCAAATGGCAGTCAGTTTGTAATAGGCAGCTCAGATTATATCAGGTGTTTCTTTTCATGACCACTCACGTTGCTCACTGCCAGCACAGATAAAACCAAAATCGTCTGAATCGAGACGGAACTCTTTCTTTCTTTCTTTCTTTCTTTCTTTCTTTCTTTCTTTCTTTCTTCTTCTTCTTCTTCTTCTTCTTCTTCTTCTTCTTCTTCTTCTTTTGCTCCTCTCTCTCTCTCTCTCTCTCTCTCTCCTCTCCCTCCCTCTCTCTCCTCCTCTCTCTCTCTCTCTCTCTCTCTCTCTCTTCCTCGTGCTTGAAATCTCGCTCTCTCTCTCTCTCTCTTCTCTCTCTCTCTTCTCTCTCTCTCTCTCTCCCCTCCTCCTCCCCTCTCTCTCTCTCTCTCTTCCTCTCTCTCTCGTCTCTCTCTCTCTCTCTCTCTCTCTCTCTCTCTCTCTCTCTCTCTCTCTCTCTCTACCCGGGGCGGACGCGCTTCATGTTTACGCACGTGCTTGGACGCTAGGACGTTTCCACAGTCTATTATGAGCACGGAAACCTTTCAGAGGGCACTGACAGCGTGCGTGGACAGCTTGCTACGCGGAGATAAAGGCCTAGTGCCCCTTCACTGAGTGCCGTAACCATGCAGGTCTGGCAGAGATTGGAGGAAGGTGCCGGAAAGCCATGCTCGGAGTCACACTCCGAGCATCGCTTTCTGGCACCTTCCCACAAACTCTGCCAGATTTGGTTACGCCACTGACTGAAGGGGCACTCTTTATCTCCGCACAGCTGTCCACCGACGCGGTTAACGCCCTCCGAAAGGTTCGGGTACTAATAAGACTGTGGAATCAACCAAAGCGCCCAAGCACGCACGTAAACATGAGACGCATCCACCCCGGGTAAAAAAAATAAAAAAAAAGAAAGAAAGAGTTCCGTCTCGATTCAAACCATTAATTTCGGTTTTATTTGAGCTGGCGTAAGCAACATGGTCAGTTATAAAACAAACGGCTGATATAATTGAGTTGTTTGTAACAAACTTACTGCTGTTTGAGCACCAACAAAAAACTGCTCGTTAGCTGACAGTTTTCTGGACCCTATGGCGTAACTAAATACGGCAGTGGTTGAAGGAAGGATGTCGTAAACCAGTGCTTGGAGTTTGGCTCGGAGCGTGTGTTCTATCTTGGCGCGCCGTAGGAGTTGTATAAATTACTGTTGGCTCACACAGTCGTTCCTTGGCAACGCGGTACATGGGGAAAACGTCAGCGGTAATTGTGTGCCAGTCTTGTGCGATTTTGAACATTGCTCTAATTTCCAGGCTCTGTAAAAAAAGAAAAAAAAAAAAAAAAAAAAAAAATTGGAGGCAAACCGGTGGGTGGGGCTTTGGGGGTGGGGGAGTAAGGTGGGGGGTGGGGGGGGGGGAGAGAGAGAGGGGGGGGTAGGGGAGGGTGAAGATGTGGAAGAAGGAGGGGGGACAAAGTGAGAGTGGGTAGGGGGCAAAATGGAAGAGGCCGGGATGGGATGGCTTGCAGAGTTGAAATCAGACCTTGTGTTTATGTAAGTAAGTAGATATAGTCCTTATCGTCCACAGAAACCAGAAGGCTTATTAGGGACGGGGAGAATAGGGGGAAGGGGGTATGGAGGTAAGTAAACACGGTGCTTAACGTCCACAGAAACCATAAGGCTTATTAGGGACGGGGAGGAAGGGGGTATGGAAGAGGGGATGGATGGCTTACAGAGTGAAATCAACTTTTGTGTTTATGGTAAGTAAGTAAATGGTGCTTACGTCCAGCATAAGGCTTATTAGGGACGGGGAGAATGGGGGAAGGGGGTATGGAGGTAAGTAAACACGGTGCTTAACGTCCACAGAAACCATAAGGCTTATTAGGGACGGGGAGGAAGGGGGTATGGGAGGTGGGGGGAAGAGGGAATTTTGTGTTCATGCGACTGGTTTCAATTTTTGAGAGCATACGTTCAAAGTGCACAAGACTGACAAAACAGACAGACTGACGTCATCAACAGAAAGTAGGTCATTCAATGACGAGTCTGAGGAGCAGGGCATGCGAGGCGGCAAATAGCCAATTATTACATCACAGAAATGACGTCAGGAAGTACCCCGTGTCAGAATCACAATGAAGAATCACGACGTTCAGCCGGTGACGTCACAATTACCGCGCATACGTCACACAACACGCTTACCCTACCAATGCCTGGTGACGTGAACTAACGCGACACTAGACCACTGGGAAAGACTCTCTTGCAAATAAATTCACACAGTAAAGATGTGTATTTATCAAATCTGATCGAATAATTCCTAACTAGAGTACTAAACAACTCTCTCTCTTCTTCTTTTTTTCTTCTCTCTTTTTTTTTTTTTTTTTCTTTTCTTCTCTTTTTTCTTTTTTCTTCCGATGCAGTGATGAGGGCAGTTCTTATTCTCGGTCAGAAAATAACACAGAATACTAACTAACTACAATTGCGGCTTATGAATGTTGTCTAGTGACTTGACCCAGGATTCACGTTTAACAAAAATAAAAAAATACATTTTATTTTTATTTTTATTTTTTTAAATTGGCAGGAGAAAAATGATTGACATGGCTGCCAATCTGAAAGCAGAATCATTCTGGCGGTGACTACAATTTAGCGTCGGAAACCGGATCCCCGTCTGTCCCTCACTTCCCGGCATTTCGAGTCAGTCTCAGCAAGGAACACGTGGGTTACACGGCTTCACGGGACAACGTGGTGAGCACTAAGCCGCAGATCTAGCTACATCGCCCAGTGTCTGCTACAGAAGACGACAGACTCCACGGGACAACGTGGATGGACACACACTCCGAGCATCGCTTTCCGCCACCTTCCTCCAAACTCTGCCAGATTTAGTTACGCCACTGACCTAAGGGGCACTCTTTATCACCGCGCAGCTATCCAGCGACGCGGTCGGCGCCCCTCCGAAATGTTCGGGTACTAATATGACTGTATAAGCAACCTAGCGCCCAAGCATGAGACGCATCCACCCCGGGTAAAAAAAAAAGAGTTCCGTCTCGATTCAAACGATTGCGGTTTTATTTGTGCTGGTGTAAACTTTGTTGGCGGCTATAAATGACACGCCTTGTTTTATTTGAGTTATTTGTAACAAACTTACTACTGTTTGAGCACCAACAAAAAACTGCTCGTTAGCTGACAGTTTTCTGGAGCCTATGGCGTAACTAAATACGGCAGTGGTTGAAGGAAGGATGTCGTAAACCAGTGCTTGGAGTCTCGGATGGACACTGTCGTTTTTCGCGAGACCACAACATCGGCAGGCACCAGGCATTGGTACAGGCAGGCAGGCTGGCAGGCAGGCAGGCAGGCAGGCTCAAACTCTCGCTTGCAACGGCCAAACGCTGGTATGCAACAGGTCAATGCTATGATAATGAAGGTGTTGTGTTTTTCTCTTGGATTAAATGATTTCGCTTTCTTTAGGGCTTTTGCATTCGAGGCTGTCGTTACAATCAAGATCTGATTGCAGATGATAATAGCGATAATAAATAAATAAAATAACCAAAGGGAAGGTGGTTGTTACGATCAAGATTTCATCACTTTTTTATATTTTTATATTTTTATAAATAACTAAATAATTTTTAAAAAATTTAATTTAAAAATTTAATTTAATTTAACGATTTTTACGATCGAGATTTCACCGTATTTTTGCTGTCATAAAAATAAATAATAATAATATGAGATTAAGTAAAATAACCAAGGGGAAAGTTGTTACGACCGAGATTTCATTTTTTTAAAAAATTAAAAAAATTAATAGTATCAAATAACCAAAGGGAAAATTAAACACCTTATTAACTGCATAAGCCTGTGCCATTCCCCGAGTAGCCGAGGAAAGAGATTGCGGACATGGTAGCCAATACGATGGCCCCGCGGCCTTTAGTCACATAAAACGCATTAAAGCTCGTCTACTATCAAGGTCGCGGGAACTCGCACGTGCTACACTGTCCTCAGTCTGTTTCTGTCGCATCACAACACTCAACGTACACGGGTTTTGTGACATCGCCTCGAATCACTTCTACACTGAACCGGAACATGCTCGCAGCAAACTCCACGGAGAGTTGTCTGACGTCAGGAGACCGTCACAGTTACGTCACCCATCACATCACTACGTCACCGGACACACTGGACGAGAGAAGGGCTGTACCTGGAGAAGGACAGCCTTGACCTTTGACCTCACCGAGACCCATCGAGACAGGTGCGAATCCGGACTGGGACTGAGAGTCCTGTCCTGCCAGATCGTCCAGAAACGTCACGACGTCACGACAAACGTCATCACTGACTCCGTCACTGACGAGACACTGTTAACCGCCAAGGGCTTACCGGGTGAAGACTTAAAAACAACCAAAATGACGTCACAAACGAAGTGAGTGACGTCATCACTCCGTCAGCGGGCGATGCTCGGACTCCAGGGAGTAGTCCGGCGTCAGAGTCAACGACGTGGACGTGATGTCCTCCTGAAGAAGCTCCATCTGGCGGCGGAGGTCCTGCAGGTGCTGGTGGATGTCGTGCATCTGGATCCGGGCGTTTTGGAAAGCGGATCCGGCCGCGTCGGCGGCTGTCTCAATGGTCTTGTAGGTCTCCTCAGCCGTTTTCACCTCCGCCACCTCCGGATCCGCCCAGTACACGTCGCTATCGCCGTCGTTGTCGTGGGCGGAGTTGTAGATGGTGCAGGAAAGCACCACCTCCCCACCGTGCTCCTCGGAGTAGGAACGCTGAAACAGCACCTCAGCGCCTTCGTCCTCGTCGTCCGCGTACATGGAGTCCGTGCTGGCATCGTCACGTTGTTCCGAGATGTCCAGGTCTGACTCCGTGCGGTCCGTTTTCGCCGGTGACGTTCTGGAACGTCTGTAATGGCTCGCGGACCAGAACTCCTTGCTTTTCGGCTCAGCGGAACCCAGAAAGACAGGCAGGGGTTCCGAAGTGGGCGTCTTGTCCTCGAGGTCGTCGAGGAAGGTTTTCACGCCCATCAGCTCGCCGAACGTCTCTTCGATTTCTGGAATCCTGAAAGAGGAGTCCTGGCTCGAGGCGCTTCGTCTCTGGCCCACCAACAGGTCCTCGCTCTCGTCCGAAGAGTCGGTGGACCTGTCGGCCGGAGGTCGGGGTCTCCGCACGATGTCCCGGACTCCGTCGTCGTCGCGGCGAGAGAAGGAGGTGAGCTTCGCGGGAGGCTGGTGCTCGCTTCTATTGAAAGTGCTCGTCTGAACGACTCCCTCTCGGATGACGTCGTCCGTGCTGCTGGACAGGTCGCTCTCGTCGCTGACTTCGTCGCAGTAAGCGTCAATGACGTCGCGAATCTGCTTGGAGCCTCGCTTGGGAACGGGTTCGGTGACGTCAGATTTAGCGCTGACGTCGTACGAGCCGACGACTTGTCGTCTTCGTTTTTTCCTGGGCTTGTGGGGCGAGGACTCTGAAGCTTCTCCGGACATGGCCAGCTCAGCGGGGATGGGGGGTCTCTTGATGATTCTCCCCGACTCCACGACAACGCTGCCGTCCTCGTCGTAGTCGGCCTCTTCCTTCACGCGCCGGACGAAGACGAGGCTCTCGGGCAAGACGAAGGCTTCCTCGAACTCGGCAGAGTCCGTGGTTGACCTCGTTTTGAAGGAGGTCAAGGTCTCGTCCGTGGCCGTGGAGGTCGTGCTCTCTCGTTTAGAGCTGGCGGACGTCTCGTGATCGGTGGAGAGCGTCTCCGTCGTGTCCGAGGTCACCAGACGCTCTCCGGGCAGATCGGCTGAAGAGAAGGTGTTGAGCTCTTCGTGTAGAACCGGCTCCGTGTCCTCCTTTCTCGCTGCAGCGTCAGTTCCGCCGGGGGGTGCGTCTTGGACTAGGTCCTTCCCGTCTCCAGAACGACGGGCACCTCCAGAAGACGTTTTGCCGTCTGCGTTGCGTTCTATAGCCGCGTTCACCGAGGAAGCTTCGGGAGCGTTCTGTGATGGAGCTCGCTGACTGTCGTCGCCGTCCTCGTTGTCTCCGTCTGCTGTCGCTCCTTTGCTGGATTTCGATCGCTGCTTCTTCAGGAGGTCGCTCCTGCCTTCCTCCACGCAGCTGTCGGACTCGGAGGCCTGGCTTTCCAGGAGGCTGGACAGTCTCTTGACCACGGTCTCTCCAAACATCTTCATCTCCTCCGATATTCTGGAGGAGATGTCCGAGTCCTGGTGAGCGTCGACCATCCCGTCCACGTCCTCCTCCTCCTCCTCCTCCCCTTCCTCCTCCTCCTCTTCCGCCAGCACGTCCATAGCAGAGGGGCTAGGAGGGGGCACGTTTTCTTTGACAGTGGTTTCACGTGCATGCTGAGAGTCGCTCGTTTCGCGCGCTGGGGGTTCACAGGGCAGCGCATGTTTGCTTGAACTGTCTGCCGCTTTCGGCGCACTAGGCTCTGCCTGTGTGGTGGTGGTGGTGGTGGTGGTGGTGGTGGTGGTGGTTCCGCTTCGTTGGGTCTTTTCGGCGGTTTCGTCAGTAGCAGGAACCGTTTTAGAGTCTTTTAGTTTTACGCCGCCGGCAGGGTCATTGCTCGCCACTGTCACTGCTGCTGTTGTCGCTGCTGTTGCTGCTGTTGTTGCTGTTGCTGCTGCTGCTGCTGTCGGCGCGGTTGCAGAGTCACCAGTGATGGCGTTATCTAAGCTCTTGTTTGTTTGGCTGGTTCGGCTGGCTGTGGTTTTACTGGCATAAGTTCGTTCTTCTGCATTCACGTTGTGTTCAGCTGCTGCCCCCTCCCGGCTCTGTTCCTCCTTCCTTCCCGACCCCCCTCCTCCCGCTCCACTCTTCTTCACCTCCGCGCCGGCTGTCCGGGAAACGGGGGCGGGGGTAGTAGTAGCAGGGAGGGTGGAGGAGGAGGCGGAGGAGGGAGAGGGAGGGGTGCTGTTTGAATGAACCGCAGCGGCGTTCTTCTGCTTGCCTACCTTCTCTTTCTCTCCGCGGCGTTCACTCGCTTCGTCTTTGCTCTCCTTTGCCAAAACACTTTCAGCTTCACTGCCGCCGTGTGCTTGTTGCATAGCGCGCTGCTGCTGCTGTTGCTGCTGCTGCTGCTGTTGCTGCCGCTGCTGTTGTTGTTGTTGTTGTGGAGGAAGAGGGTGCCTGGCAGTTTCTTTCTTCTCCTGGCTTTTCGATTGTCTACCGACTTTCTCTACGGCTTGTTTGTCAGTACCTCCTGTCGCTGACCCTTCCTTCGTCCCTTTTTCTTCTTTCTCCTCCTCTTCCTCTTCCTCCTCCCCTTCTTCCTGTGTAGTGTGTGCCACGGGGGGAAAAGAATGCGAGAAGTCTGACACCGGGTCCACAGAGCTATCCATCATTTCTGGCGCCTGACCAACTGCACGCCGAGTGCATTTGATGCTTTTGCTGCTGCTGCTCTTGCTATTGCTAGTAGTAGCGGTTTTCACAGCCTTGTTACGAGCGGTAGCGGCGGTGGCAGCAGCAGCACTAGCAGCAGCAGAGGCGGCGTTGCTGTTGCTGCCGCTGCTGCTGATTGTCTCCCCGTGTACAAGAGGGGCCGCGCGGGGTAGGGTGACACTCACGTCCACATCTATGCGACGAATGGCGGTCGTGTCGCTGGGCACGAGAAAGTCAGCGTGTGCTCTGCCCTTGTCGCTGTGAGTGTGAGAAGCGGCAGCGAGTGTCGGCTGGGCTGTTGTTGTCGCGTCCTCTGCTCGCGTCCTTCCCTGCTCCGCCGCTTGGGCGAGAGAACAGGTTGGTTTTTTCAGCGTCGCGGCAGCGGCTTTGGCGCGTTTTGTCCTCGGTGAAGACCCAGAGCTGTCCGCGCCGCTGGACTGTCTGCCTACTGGCTGAGACTCGTCTTCAGCTTGTGTACGAAAGTTTCCATGGAGATCCGACTGCGCGGGAGAGTTCCAGCCTTGTCCACCACCACCGCCGCCGCCGCTGCTGCCGCTTGTACCGGCAGTAGGTGCAAACACACTGTCGTCACTCGCGTACGTCACGTCCTCTCTCTCCAGCGAGGACGATGACAGCTCCGCGGTGAATACTTCTCGAAATGCGGATTCGTTGATAACGTCTCGGATTCTCTGCCCCAGGTTCCTGCCTATCGCCTTGCTGGTACCATTACTACTACTCACAGTTTCTGGCAGAGGCGGGGGTAGCGGCTCGCACAGCGCTCCAACGGCCGGGCTACGCTCGCTCTCCTCCGTCCTCCGGCTCGCGCGCACGCGCTCATCGAAGCGAGCGGTGTCATGGGAGAAGGTTTCCCTACCTGCATTCTCCGTCTTACCTGCGGCATTCCTCGCTACCGTAGCCCCTGCAATCAACGCGCGGTGGGGAATTTCCTGACCTCTGTCGATGGGCGGGGCGGCGTTTTGCGCTGTCGTTTGCGCTACTAACTGCAACGTCTTTTGAGACACGAGAGTGGTGGCTGGCGGCGGTGGCAAGGTCGTCGTCGCCCCGGCGTTGTATACCGTACTGCCCTCAATAACCTTCCGGTCTGCTGTCGGTGTTGGCTGCTTCTGCGAGCCTTGCTCGTGATCTTTGCGGAGGATGCTGGCGTAGAGTGCATGACAGAGTGCGGGCGGCTGACCTGATGATATTTCGGGCTCGCTCCCCACCATCCCGTGGACGTTAACATCGCACGTGTCGTCGTCGCCGCCGCCAGTCAGTTCTGAAGCTAGGTGGGTGTGGTAGGTCAACCCGCCAGCGATGTCAGCCGAAAGTGCGCCTTCGTCCTTGCTGTTCTTGCTGCTGCTGGTCTGTGCAACGTACTGAGCTCTCCTAGCGCGTGGAGAGTCGCCCCCGGCCCCCTGTCTCTCCGCCGCAGTGGCGGCTAGTGGCACTATACACACGGCTGAAGGTTCGGTTCCTTTGTATTTGATGACGTTGATTTTGACGCTAGGTTTGGAAGCAGGAGGGCTTGGTCGTCGCGGGACTCCTCGCTGTAGGGGCGGGGAGGATGGGGGTGATCGTAGCGGAGAGTTGTCGAAACGGTCGGTTCTTTGACTACTGCTACCGCAGCTAGCTTCGAAAGAACCTTTCTGGTGAATCTCGTCAGAGCTCGAAATTTTCTTCTGGCGTTTGAGTTTGGGCGAGACGGAGCCGAAGACGGCGGACTCTGTGTTCTGTTTGATCGTGTCCTCCGACACCGCCTCGTCGCTGGCGGCCGCGGCTTTGTCTCCTTGCGGCTGAGCGGCGACCCTGCTCTGCGTGTCCTTGGCCGCGCCACCCTTGGTCTGCGAGTCCTTGGTGTCCTTGGACGCAGCAGCCTCCCTGCTGTCCTTTCCGAGCGACGACTCGGCAGGTCCCGCTTGTCCCGCTTTGCGGGCGTCCGCTCCGTTGACGCTCTGCAGACTTTCCTGGCTCGCTCCGGTGGCCAGGACTACGGCGGTGGACGGCTGCGCGGACACGATGCACCGTTTGACCGGAACCCCTTTCTCCTGCTCGCAGAACTGGATAGGGGTGGGAGGGCTGGTTGCCAAGGGAACGGGGGGCGGGGCCCGGTCCTCCAGAGGCATCAGCTTACGCCCGAGGCTCTTGGGAGAAGGGGAGGAGCTGGGGGTCTTTCTGGCAGCCACCCTGTGGCGCACTTCCGGCGAGCGACTGGGACTTCTCGGGGGCATCTGATTCTCCCGCCGGCTTCTGTCCAGCGGGTCGTCCCTCTCGCTGAAAGCGGACCTGCCGCTCTCCTTCGCCCGCGGCTCCTGGAAGGCGTACACCTTCCTGGGCATGATGGGACTCTTGGGCATGTTCTGCACGCGCCGAGCGATGTCAGGGCTGGTCAAGGTCTTGCAGGGTTTGGGAGGAACGGGCGGAGGGACCGCAGACCTGTGCGGCGGCTTGATAACCCCAGCGGCCGGTGCAGAAGCTTCGGGGGCTTTCCGGACGAACCTGGGACTAGTGTCTTGGT
>JABMCL010003504.1:385000-400000 GCA_018857735.1 Alviniconcha marisindica
ATACTCAAGCCAGTTGAGAAAATGTCACAGAAAACGTCCAAACCAGTTGAGGCAATGTCACAGTTTGAGTGTCACAGAAAGAAAAAAAACTCAAACTACCTGAGACAATGTAATAAAAGAAAAACGAAAAACATTCAAGTCATTTGAGACAATAATTATGTGACATACAATACTCAAGCCAGTTGAGTTGAGTAGACGATGTCACAGAAAATACTGAAGCCAGTTGAGACAATGTCGCAGAAAACACATAAGCCAACTGTGACAATGTCATGGAAAAGACTCAGATCAGTTGAGACAATGTCACAGAAGCACCCAAGTCAGTTGAGACAGTATGTGACAGAAAACACTCAAGCCCTTTGAAACAATGTACTAGCAAACACCCAAGCCAGTTGAGACAATGATTATGTCACAGAAAATATTCAAGCCAGCTGAGATAATGATTATGTCACAAAAAAATACTCAAGCCAGTTGAGAAAATATCACATAAAACACCCACAGCAGTTGAGACAATGTCACAGAAAACACCGAAGCCAGTTGAGACGATGTTACAGAAAACATTGAAGCCAGTTGAGACGATGTTACAGAAAACACTGAAGCCAGTTGAGGCGATATCACAAAACAGAAAACACTGAAGCCAGTTGAGACGATATTACAGAAAACACTGAAGCCAGTTGAGACGATGTCACGTAACAGAAAACACTGATGCCAGTTGAGACGATGTTACAGAAAACACTGAAGCCAGTTGAGATGATGTCACAGAAAACACTGAAGCCAGTTGAGACGATGTTACAGAAAACACTGAAGCCAGTTGAGACGATGTCACGTAACAGAAAACACTGAAGCCAGTTGAGACGATATTACAGAAAACATTGAAACCAATTGAGACGATGTTACAGAAAACACTGAAGCTAGCTGAGGCGATGTTACAGAAAACACTGAAGCCAGATGAGGCGATGTTACAGAAAACACTGAAGCCAGTTGAGGCGATGTTACAGAAAACACTGAAGCCAGTTGAGACGATGTTACAGAAAACACTGAAGCCAGATGAGGCGATGTTACAGAAAACACTGAAGCCAGTTGAGGCGATGTTACAGAAAACACTGAAGCCAGTTGAGGCGATGGTACAGAAAACACTGAAGCCAGTTGAGGCGATGTTACAGAAAACACTGAAGCCAGTTGAGGCGATGGTACAGAAAACACTGAAGCCATCTGAGACAACGTCACAGACAACTCTAAGTCAGTGGCGATAGTGACACAGAAACACGTCAGTGGCGACAGTGCCACCGAAAAGACTCAAGACAGCTGAGACAACGTCAAAGAAAGGTCGTTTGAGATGCTGTCACGAAAATGACTGGTCAGCTGCGACAACTTCACAGAGAACCCCGAAGCCAAAGAGACAATGTCGATGTCACGCAACATGGTGATCTCACACGTCAGCTTCTGCAACATCGATGCTTCAGACCAAAATCGCACCGGGTCTCAAACTGGTGCTTGCGGCATTCCGAGTAGAAAACCTCGACTGTATCGTGCACGCACCTGCATTCTCGCGTCTTTTCACCTGAAGTATTTCTGGCAGAGATTCAGTCGTCACGATACCCATCTTCATTCACGCAGAGACACCAATTACCCTCCATCACCATCATCACCACCACCACCCCTCCTCCCTCCCCCTCCTTCCGCCCTCGTGGCTGCTCCATCACTTTCATGTTGGGGATGGGGAGCCGGGGTGTGTGTGTGTGGGTAGGGGAGGCCTGCTGTTTTAGTGAGCTTTGTTTTCATGGGGTAAGATGGGTGGTGAATGCGTTTGTGTGTGTTTGTTGTGTTGTGGTGTGTGTTGGTGGTGGTGCGTGGTGGTGGTGTGTGCGTGCGTGTGTGGTGGTGTGTGGTGGTGTGTGTGTGGTGTGTGTGTGTGTGTGTGTGTGTGTGTGTGTGTGTGTGTGTCGGCGTGTGTGTGTGTGTGTGTGTGTTGTGTGTGTGTGTGTGTGTGTGTGTGTGTGTGTGTGTGTTGTGCGTGTGGTGGTGGTGTGTGTGTGTGTGTGTGTTGTGTATGTGGTGTGTGTGGTGTGTGTGTGTGTGTGTGTGGTGTGTGTGTGTGTGTGTGTGTGTGTGTGCGTGTGTGTGTGTGAGTGTGTGCGTGTGTGCGTGCATGCGTGAGTGAGTATTGTGTGTGCGTATGTGCGTGCGCGCGCGCGCGCGCGAGCGCGTCTATGTGTATCTGTGTCTGTGTCTGTGTGTGTCTGTGTCTGTCTGTCCGTCTGTATGTGTGTCTGTCTCTGTCTGCCTGTCCGTGTCTGTGAGTGCTGTTATCACAGTTGTCACTAAAAACGTGGATTTTGTCCGATGGTAATCATTATTGTAAACTTGTACTGGGACAATAAATATTCTAATTCTGATTCTGATTTAGCCCAGGTATGCCCAGATTTGGGGGGGGGATTTTTTTTTGAACACTTAACACCCTGATGCAAAAAAACTTCCCGTCCTTGCAAACAGTGGCTTCCTCCAAAACACAACAACAGCAGGGAGAAATACTCCACCGCCTCTTCTTTGAATAAAGGAAGTCCCTCTTCAGAGGTCTGTGTCAGCCGGATGCCAAAATTACACACAGCTGACAAAACCAGTCACGCGTCCTGAATATGGAACGGTGGGTAAAAATGGGTTAAAGACAAAATCGTTCAGGGCGTGAGCCGGTTTGGCCTAGCGGCAAGGCGTTAGGCTGGTAAGCAGAGGGACCTCGGTTCGAATCTGCTTCGGCTCTCCTTTCTCTTCAAAGGTTGTGGTCTGTGGACACTGTCTTGTGACTTTGTCTCTCACAATTAATGAAACATTAAAATGGTTTTCATCGCTGCCCACCTTAATGCAGAAGTCATTCTGGTGGTGACAGTGTAACGATAGGTATATAATCTCCCTTTCCCCCCACCTCCATACCCCCTCAACCCTCCCCCCCCCCCCCCCCCTTTCTCTCCGTCCCTAATAAGCCTTATGGTTTCTGTGGGTGTTAAGCACAATGTTTACTTACTATCTTTCAGGATCTTTCTCGGTGTCCAGTCAGCGTGACAATTAATCGCAATGGCAGGATTTAAAGGCACTCCGTGAAAGAAGCGACCGTTTCGGTTTTGTTCGTCGTCAGAGATTTTGCCAGTCTGGCCTGTAAAGTGAAGTGACGTACTTCAGCATGCCAAACATCAGAGAACGTCTCAGCTACCGATCTCCGTTGCCAGGGCTTTAGTCTCCCCTTAAGCCCGTTCTTAACTGGGCGAATGTTTGTTCGCCGAACATACTTCGGACACTTTGACGAACTATGATTCGTTTCTTAATTGAACTTTTAGTTCGCTGAACATGGTTCGGACAGTTCGACGAACTTTACTTCGTTCTCAACTCGGCTTGTAATGAGATGCAAGCTTCGGCCCGAACTTGCGGCAGACGCGCAGCAGACAGCATGATCGAAAATGTAGGCTAAAGTCAAGTCAAGTCAAGTCAATATACTTTAACCATCCCTCACAGGGTAATTCAACTAACTGATATCTCATTCTGGGTCCCTGAGACAAGGCTGCGCCTCCCACCAGTCAACAAAATTAAAAAACAACAACCTCCGAAGCGAGTGAAGAAACTAGCTACACTGTCATCCATTTTTATTTTTATTTCTTCTTCATCCACAGGAGAGCTCTGCTCTCAGTCAATTAGAGGCAATGTTCGTCGAACAGGGCGAATGTTCCCAGAACATGTTGAGCGAAGCTTTTTGGACCCGAATATAGCTTCGTCGCAGTTCGACGAATACTTCCAACTAGGTTCGCGAAGAAAAGTTCGCCCAATTAAGAACCAACTAGGTTCGCTGAATACTTCCAACTAGGTTCGAGAACAAACATTCGCCCAATTAAGAACGGGCTTTAAACCGGCAGCAGATCTTGTCGAACTGAGATTTGCAAATCTTACCTGTAGTGTTGTGCACTTCATAAGATATCGCCGCTTGACCAGCGCTTGCCTGTAGTCTTAACCCCTTCACTGCCCCGGCCTGTAAAATTTCTGGGCTGGAAGACGCACGCACGCGCCTGTAAATGGTATATCTTCCGGTCCTTTAAGTACATCTACTTTCAGTGCTAAGCGTTTTGATGAAAATCCTTTCACATGCCAGCGCGAAAAAAGAAGACCAACACAAAGGCTGAAGGGTTTCAAATTTCGCACTTTTATTGGTCATTTTCTAGTGAGATCGTGGCAGTGAAGGGGTTAAGGCATAAGGCTGAGTGAACTTTAGCAGTCATCAGAGCTTGTTCCACTGAGGTTTGCCAGTCTTACCTGTAATCCATCAGACATCAGATCTCCTTCCAGGCTCACCGGTCTTACCCCTAACCTTTTGCACCCCAGCAGATATCAGAGCTTGTTCCAGGCTAGTTAATCTTACCTGTGACCTTCTGAACTCCATCAGACACCTGTGTTTTAGTAGACGTCAGAGACTGTTCATTGAGGTTTGCCAATCGAATCTGTAACCTTCTGCACCCCAGCAGATATCAGAGCTTGTTCCAGGCTAGTTAATCTTACCTGTGACCTTCTGAACTCCATTAGACACCTGTGTCTTTAGCAGACATCAGAGACTGTTCCACTGAGGTTTGTCAGTCTTACCTGTAACCGTCTGAACGCCATCAGATACCAGTGTCTTTAGCAGACGTCAGAGACTGTTCCACTGAAGTTTGCCAGTCGAACCTGTAACCTTTTGCACTCCAGCAAACATCAGAGTTTGTTCCAGGCTTGTCAGTCTTACCTGTAACCTTCTGAACTCCCTCAGACATCAGCGTCTTTAGTAGACGTCAGAGATTGTACTACTGAGGTTAGCCAGTCTTACCTGTTACCTTCTACAATCCAGCAGACATCAGATCTTGTCCATGCTTGTCAGTTTTACCTGTAACCTTCTGCACCCTAACAGGCATCATATCTTGTTCCAGGCTAACTCATGTTACCCTTAATCAGACACCAGACATCAGAGCTTGCTCCTGGCTTGTTAATTTTACCTGTAACCTTCTACAATCCAGCAGACACCAGAGCTTGTTCCAGGCTTGTTAATCTTACCTGTAACCTTCTGCAAGCCAGCAGACATCAGAGAGTGTTCCAGGCTTGTCAATCTCACCTGTAACTTCCTGCAAGCCAAAAAATCATAGGTTGTCCTTAGGCCTTAGAATAGTAGGATAGTACCTATAACGTTTTGTGCTTAACAGACACCAGAGCTTTTCCGAGGCTTGCCAAGCGAACCTGTATTGCTTTGCATTTCGGCAGACATCAGATTTTGACCCAGTCTTGACAGTCTTACCTGTAGGGCTTTGCACTTGGTTAAGCAGCACAGCTTTTCCAGCTAGCGCTTGTCAGTGTTACCTGTAACGTTGTGCACTTCACGTTGTGTGTACAGCCTGGCTTGTCAGACTTACCTGTAGGGCTTTGCACTTGGTTAAGCAGCACAGCTTTTCCAGCTAGCGCTTGTCAGTGTTACCTGTAACGTTGTGCACTTCACGTTGTGTGTACAGCCTGGCTTGTCAGACTTACCTGTAGGGCTTTGCACTTCGTTAAGCAGCACAGCTTTTCCAGCTAGCGCTTGTCAGTGTTACCTGTAACGTTGTGTACTTCACGTTGTGTGTACAGCCTGGCTTGTCAGACTTACCTGTAGGGCTTTGCACTTCGTTAAGCAGCACAGCTTTTCCAACTAGCGCTTGTCAGTGTTACCTGTAACGTTGTGCACTTCACGTTGTGTGACTTGTCAGACTTACCTGTAGGGCTTTGCACTTCGTTAAGCAGCACAGCTTTTTCAACCTAGCCTGTACCGCTGTAGCAGACGCCATGGCGTGTACACCTGCATGGCTTGTCAATCTTACCTGTAGGGCTTTGCACTTCATTAAGCAACGCAGCCTTTTCAACCTAACCTGTAACGTTGTGCACTTCAGCAGACGCCATGGCGTGTACACCTGCATGGCTTGTCAATCTTACCTGTAGGGCTTTGCACTTCGTTAAGCAACGCAGCCTTTTCAACCTAACCTGTAACGTTGTGCACTTCAGGAGACGCCATGGCAAGCAGTTTAAACTACCCGTCATCGTCATGCCAACATTCTTTAATAAATACACTGGATGCAAAGGCACCACAGTCACAAGCAGATAAGCAGCGTACTGTTCATTTTTCAACGTTTAGCTGTTGTTTGAACGTTGTTCTGTCGCTTGACAAAGGGGATTACCCCGAAAATTCGCATGATGTGTGGTGTCATAATAAGTTGGCGTTGTTTTTTGTTTGTTGGTTTTCTTCTCTCTCTCTCTCTCTCTCTCTCTCTCTCTCTCTCTCTCTCTCTCTCTCTCTCTCTCTCTCTCTCTCTCTCTCTCTCTCTCTCTCTCTCTTTTGTTTTGTTTGTTTTGTTTGTTTGTTTTTGTTTTGTTTTTTAACCTTTCGTGTGTTTGGATTTTGTTTTAGAACGCTAGCAGTCACCGCTGTTTCAGATCTTTCTTTTTTTCCAACCACGGCTTGCCAGTCTTACCAGTAACGTTGTGCATTTCAGCAGACGCGCTATGATGTGTGGACCCAGGCTTGGCTTGCTAATCTTACCTGTGAGAATTTGTTTTTCTTACCTGATTAGATAACAGTTTGTCCCAGACGTTTCAGCTCCTACCAGTACCGCTTTGTCAGACAGTGCCTCATTGAAGACATCAGACTTGGCCTGAGACTTGCACAATCTCAGTTTCCGTAACGTTGTCAGTATTTCAGCAGACATAAAAACTGTCTTGGGTATGTCCCAGGCATCCGTAACGTTGTCAGTATTTCAGCAGACATAAAAACTGTCTTGGGTATGTCCCAGGCATCTGTAGCGTTGTCAGTATTTCAGCAGACATAAAAACTGTCTTGTGTATGTCCCAGGTATCTGTAACGTTGTCAGTATTTAAGCAGGCATAAAAACTTGTCCAAGGCATCTGTAACGTTGTCAGTATTTCAGCAGGCATAAAAACTGTCTTGTGTATGTCCCAGGCATCTGTAACGTAGTCAGTATCTCAGCAGACATAAAACTGTCTTGTGTATGTCCCAGGTATGTGTAACGTTGTCAGTATTTCAGCAGACATAAAAACTGTTTTGTGTATGTCCCAGGTATCTGTAACGTTGTCAGTATTTCAGCAGACATAAAAACTGTCTTGTGTATGTCCCAGGCATCTGTAACGTTGTCAGTATTTCAGCAGACATAAAAACTGTCTTATGTATGTCCTAGGCATCTGTAACGTTGTCAATATTTCAGCAGTCATAAAAACTGTCTTATGTATGTCCCAGGCATCTGTAACGTTGTCAGTATTTCAGCAGACATAAAAACTTGTCCCAGGCATCTCAGTGTAATATTGTCAGTATTTCAGCAGATATAAAAACTTGTGTTTGTCCCAGGCATCTCTGACGTTGTCAGTATTTTAGCAAACATAAAAACTTGTATTTGTCCCAGGCATCTGTAACGTTGTCAGTATTTCAGCAGGCATAAAAACTTGTCCCAGGCATCTCAGTGTAATATTGTCAGCATTTCAGCAGATATAAAAACTTGTGTTTGTCCCAGGCATCTCTGACGTTGTCAATATTTCAGCAAACATAAAAACTTGTATTTGTCCCAGGCATCTGTAACGTTGTCAGTATTTCAGCAGGCATAAAAACTTGTCCCAGGCATCTCAGTGTAATATTGTCAGCATTTCAGCAGATATAAAAACTTGTGTTTGTCCCAGGCATCTCTGACGTTGTCAATATTTCAGCAAACATAAAAACTTGTATTTGTCCGAGCCATCTGTAACGTTGTCAGTATTTCAGCAGACATAAAAAACTGTCTTGTGTATGTCCCAGGTATCTGTAACGTTGTCAGTATTTCAGCAGACATAAAAACTGTCTTATGTATGTCCCAGACATCTGTAACGTTGTCAGTATTTCAGCAGACGTAAAAACTGTCTTGTGTATGTCCCAGGTATCTGTAACGTTGTCAGTATTTCAGCAGGCATGAAAGCTTGTCCCAGGCTTGCACAATCCTACCAGCCGGTAACGCAGTCAGTATTTCAGCACACAAAAAGCTTGTCCCAGGCTTTCACAATCCTACCTGTAACGTTGTCAGTGTTTCAGTAGACATGAAACTTGTCCTAGACCGGCACAGTCCTACCTGTAACGTTGTCAGTATTTCAGTAGACACGAAAACTTGTCCTAGACCTGCACAGTCCTTCCTGTAACGGTGTCAGTATGAGTTTCAGCAACATCACCATAATGCTTTGCACTTCACTGAGTATCTTGCCAATTTTACTTAGTAGACTTGACCTCCTGTCAGGCCAGGCGAAGAATCGCCAAACGTGAATTGCCCGTAAAGCCCGTTCTTAACTAGGCGAATGTTTGTTCCGCGCCGAACATACTTCGGACACTTTGACGAACTATGATTCGTTTCTTAATTGAACTTTTAGTTCGCCGAACATGGTTCGGACAGTTCGACGAACTTTACTTCCTTCTCAACTGGCTTGTAATGAGATGCAACTTCGGCCCGAACTTGCGGCAGACGCGCAGCAGACAGCATGATCGAAAATGTAGGCTAAAGTCAAGTCATGTCAAGTCAATATACTTTCATCATCACTCACAGGGTAATTCAACTAACTAGTATCTCATTCTGGGTCCCCGAGACAAGGCTGCGCCTCCCACAAGTCAACAAATAAACAAATTCCCTCTGAAGCGAGTGAAGAACCTAGCGACACCGTCATCCATTTTTATTTTTATTTTTCTTCATCCACAGGAGAGCTCTGCTCTCAGCCAATCAGAGGCAATGATCGTCGAATAGGGCGAATGTTCCCAGAACATGTTGAGCGAAGCTTTTTGGACCCCGAATATAGCTTCGACGAATACTTCCAACTAGGTTCGCGAAGAAAAGTTCGCCCAATTAAGAACCAGCTAGCTTCGCCGAATACTTCCAACTAGGTTCGCGAACAAACATTCGCCCAATTAAGAACGGGCTTAACGCTTTACACTTCAGTAGCTTGCCAATTTTACTTAGTCTGCATGCAGACATCACGGCTTGTCCGCCACTGAGGCGTGAGGAATTGCCAACATCACCTGTAACGTATCGCTTTGCACTTCAGTAGCTTGCCAATTTTACTTAGTCTGCATGCAGACATCACGTCTTGTCCGCCACTGAGGCGTGAGGAATTGCCAACATCACCTGTAACGTATCGCTTTCCGCTTCAGTAGCTTGCCAGTTTTACTTATTATTATTATTCATAGCTTTTATATAGCGCTATTCTCTGCTCTCCAGCAGACTCACTGCGCACATTGGCATGCGATTCTGAATGAGTGACTGTATCCTTTTATAGCGCGTATCGTCAAGTTATTAATATCCACGGAAGTGGTGTGCTGATAGCGCTCTTTGGGTGTTGCAATGGCTGGTACCATGTGAAATGCTGCCGTTTTGGCGCAAGTTCTGTGTACACCATTCAGCCATGCACCAGGTTACAGTGTCACTTCACTCAAAGCCACATGTGTGTTTAGCTGTAACCTGCCACCTGCACTTCTGGCAGAATGACCGGGATCTGCGGTAACACGGGGGTGGAACGGATACCACAGAAAGTTGACCCTGGAGAAGAAAATTCTGCCGCCGCTCCTGCCGGGACTCGAACCCGGGATCTTTCGATCACGAGTCCGACGCTCCAACCACTGAGCTATCCCCGCTGTGATACTTAGCCTCCATGCAGACATCACAACTTGTCCGCCACTGAGCCGTGACTGAGGAATTGCCAACATTACCTGTAACGCTTTGCACTTCAGTACTGATCTTGCCAATTTTATTTAGCATGCACTGAGATATCACAGCTTGTCCGGTGAGAAACTGCCAACATTACCTGTAACGCTTTGCACTTCAGTACTGGTCTTGCCAATTTTATTTAGCATGCACTGACTAGACATCACAGCTTGTCCGTTGAGAAACTGCCAACATCACCTATAACGCTTTGCACTTCATAAGGCTTCTGATCTTGCCAATTTTACTTAGCATGCACTAGATATCACAGCTTGTCCAGTGACAAACTGCCAACATCATCTGTAACGCTTTGCACTTCAGCAGGCTTCTGATCTTGCCAATTTTACTTAGCAAGCACTAGATATCACAGCTTGTCCGGTGAGAAACTGCCAACATTACCTGTAACGGCTTTGCACTTCAGTACTGGTCTCGCCAATTTTATTTAGCATGCACTGAGATATCACAGCTTGTCCGGTGAGAAACTGCCAACAGTACCTGTAACGGCTTTACACTTCAGTACTGGTCTTGCTAATTTTATTTAGCATGCACCAGTGAGATATCACAGCTTGTCCGTTGAGAAACTGCCAACATTATCTGTAACGCTTTGCACTTCAGTACTGGTCTCGCCAATTTTATTTAGCATGCACCGAGATATCACAGCTTGTCCGGTGAGAAACTGCCAACATTACCTGTAACGCTTTGCACTTCATTAGGCTTCTGATCTTGCCAATTTTACTTAGCATGCACTAGATATCACAGCTTGTCCAGTGAGAAACTGCCAACATCACCTGTAACGCTTTGCACTTCATTAGGCTTCTGATCTTGCCAATTTTATTTAGCATGCACTGAGATATCACAGCTTGTCCGGTGAGAAACTGCCAACATTACCTGTAACGCTTTGCACTTCAGTACTGGTCTTGCCAATTTTATTTAGCATGCACTGACTAGACATCACAGCTTGTCCGTTGAGAAACTGCCAACATCACCTATAACGCTTTGCACTTCATTAGGCTTCTGATCTTGCCAATTTTACTTAGCATGCACTAGATATCACAGCTTGTCCAGTGACAAACTGCCAACATCACCTGTAACGCTTTGCACTTCAGCAGGCTTCTGATCTTGCCAATTTTATTTAGCATGCACTGACTAGACATCACAGCTTGTCCGTTGAGAAACTGCCAACATCACCTATAACGCTTTGCACTTCATTAGGCTTCTGATCTTGCCAATTTTACTTAGCATGCACTAGATATCACAGCTTGTCCAGTGACAAACTGCCAACATCACCTGTAACGCTTTGCACTTCAGCAGGCTTCTGATCTTGCCAATTTTACTTAGCAAGCACTAGATATCACAGCTTGTCCGGTGAGAAACTGCCAACAGTACCTGTAACGGCTTTACACTTCAGTACTGGTCTTGCCAATTTTATTTAGCATGCACCAGTGAGATATCACAGCTTGTCCGTTGAGAAACTGCCAACATTACCTGTAACGCTTTGCACTTCAGTAGGCTTCTGATCTTGCCAATTTTACTTAGCATGCACTGAGATATCACAGCTTGTCCGTTGAGAAACTGCCAACATTACCTGTAAAGCTTTGCCCTTCATTAGGCTTCTGGTTGTTGCCAATTTTAATTAGCATGCAGACATCGCAGCTTGTTCGCCGGTGAGGAATTGGCAACATTACCTGTAATGCATTGCACTAGTATCATCTCGCCAATTGGCTTAGCATGCCGACACCACAGCTTGTCCAGTGAGGAATTGCCAACGTTACCTGTAACGCTTTGCAGTTCAGCAGGCAAGGCATCGGAGCTTAGAGTGTAACCACTGAAAGAGGGCACTCTCTGAGATGCTGTGACGTCATTGACACCGACGAACGGTCAGCAGTGGACCCGGCGAACACTGAGAAGCCACCACGTTGAAATGTCCATCACTTTAATTGCACTCAGCATGGCCACAACACAACTCAGTGAAATCCGGCCGAAACGGCCACCGACTGATTCTGCCCGCGGAGCTCACTGGGAATAAATCCTTCAGTCTTGACAAACGGTATCCGGTGGTCTACTGAACCTTACAAAGAGAGATTAGTGCAATTCCAGCGTGGCATCGTTTCAAGGTATTCCCACGCCTCTCGCGGGACTAGTTAGCGGTCCACTGACTTAAAGCTTACGAAAGAGAGTTAATGCAATTTCAGCGCGGCGGCGTCACTGATTTCAAGTTATTCCCACGCCAACTCTCGGACTAGTCAGAACTAAACCACACCCCGGTGCAACATTAAATTCTACCGCTCCTCTCTATTACTACTGTAGCATGTAAGCACTGATGTTCCACGCCTGAAAAACTACTGCAGTCTACAGCTAGGCTATGCGTGCTTTCCCATGTGTCTATAAACCCTACACTGTCAAGCGGGAGAGCGTGGTGCTTAATGGGGCGTTTGTACAGTTCAGATAAAATGCCGAGAGCAGCTTCCAGCATCCCGGCTGCACGTGCATCTTCGCATCATCTCTCGGCAGAGCCTCGGCCGCTGAAGCCAGCGCGCGTGTACTTGTGTTGCTGTATTCCTCCTTCTTGTGCTACTGACGTCGGTGTTTGTGTGGGTGTGAGTGTCATAGCCGTAGAGAGCTGGGTTGAATGTATATACGTGGATAGATCTAAGCTCCCGTTTGGCAGAAAACTGTATAGTGCAAGAGAATGTAGTTGAGGTGGGTGGGTGGTGTTTGTGTTATGATTCTCAGTCAGACGAGTCGTTGCGCAGTATTATGTCAGTGTCAGTTCCGCCAGCAGCGCAGCAATAAATCGACGTTGTCGTTGAGAATGTGACGGTAGGCTATGCAGCACTAGCGCATCGGTGACGATCCTTGTCAGTGCCGTACCGCTGACTGTGGGTAACGAAGACGCCGTAGTGGGCTAACTCCAAGCACTGGTTTACGACATCCTTCTTTCAACCACTGCCGTATTTAGTTACGCCATAGGGTCCAGAAAACTGTCAGCTAACGAGCAGTTTTTTGTTGGTGCTCAGACAGTAGTATGTTTGTTACAAACAACTCAAATAAAACAAGGCGTGTCATTTATAGCCGCCAGCAAAGTTTACGCCAGCACAAATAAAACCACAATCGTTTGAATCGAGACGGAACTCTTTTTTCTTTTCTTTTTTACCCGGGGTGGATGCATCTCATGTTTACGTGCGTGCTTGGGCGCTAGGTTTCTTCTACAGTCATATTAGTACCCAAGCCTTACGGAGGGCGCTGACCGCGTCGGTGGACAGCTGCGCGAAGATAAAGAGTGCCTCTTCAGTCAGTGGCGTAACCAAATCTGGCAGAGTTTGGAGGAAGGTGCCGGAAAGCGATGCTCGGAGTGTGCGTGGTGGGCCTCCGACAAGACTGACTGGTGTTCCTGTGCCCGTTGTTGTTCGGGTGCGTGATGTGAGTCACTCTGCTAGGCGTACTGATCGTGCTTTGATTTCTGAAGTTGTACACTGAACAGGCCACAGTGACGACAAAAGGTCAAGTTCAAAATGTGTATATATACGCACAAATTAGTGCAAAGCAAATCACTGTGCCCTCTCTTTCCCCATGCCCCTTTTTTTTCTTTCTTTTTTTTTCCTTTTTTTCTTTCTTTCTTCCTCCTTCTTCCCCTTCGTACCGTAGCTATTCTTTTCTTCTTCTTCTTCTTCTTCCTCTTCTTTTTCTTCTTCTTCTTCTTCTTCTTCTTGTGTAAAAGGTCCGCAAATGCTTTCCTTGTTCACTTGAAACGTAGGTCTACACGGAAATTTCCGAAAATCAAAAAGGTGTATACTGACATAGATAAAAAAAAATATATATATCAATATGGTTTTCTTACTTGGCCTGTTTTGTTTGTTTGTTTGTTGTTTGTTTGTTTGTTTTAAAGTTTTGTCAGTTTTTCCCCCATCTTCTTTCTTTGTCAGTTTTCTCCTAAAAGATAAGATCTTTCTTCGCCTGATATAATCGTCATGGTTGACTGGGCGTTAAAAACCAGATACATCTCTTTATCTATCCCCTCCCCCCACCCCCTCCACCCCCCCCCCCCCCCCCCCCCCCCCCCCCCCCACCCCCCGACCCCCACACACACTGACTTGCTCATTCAGTTTCTCAATACGCGACAGCGCATCTACCCCCTCAGTCATGTACCGAGCCAAACTCCAAGTACTGGTTTACGACATCCTTCCTTCAACCACTGCCGTATTTAGTTACGCCATAGGGTCCAGAAAACTGTCAGCTAACGAGCAGTTTTTTTGTTGGTGCTCAAACAGTAGTAAGTTTGTTGCAAACAACTCAGATTATATCAGACGTTTGTTTTATAACTGACCATGTTGCTTACGCCAGCTCAAATAAAACCAAAATCGTTTGAATCGAAACGGAACTCTTCTCTTTTTTTTACCCGGGGTGGATGCGTCTGATGTTTACGTGCGTGCTTGGGCGCTAGGTTGCTTCCACAGACTTATCAGTACCCAAACCTTGCGGAGGGCGCTGACCGCGTCGGTGGACAGCTGCGCGGAGATAAAGAGTGCCCCTTCAGTGACGTAACTAAATCTGGCAGAGTGTGGAGGAAGGTGCCGGAAAGCGATGCTCGGAGTGTGGTACCGACGCAAACTCCAAGCACTGGTTTACGACATCCTTCCTACAACCATGCCGTATTTAGTTACGCCATAGGGTCCAGAAAATTGTCAAGCTAACGAGCAGTTTTTTTGTTGGTGTTCAAAATGTAGTAAGTTTGTTACAAACAACTCAAAAAAACAAGGCGTGTCATTTATAGTCGCCAACAAAGTTTACACCAGCACAAATAAAACCACAATCGTTTGAATCGAGACGGAACTCTTTCTTTACCCGGGGTCGATGCGTCTTATGTTTAGTACGTGCGTGCTTTGGCGCTACGTTGCTTCTACAGTCTTATCAGTACCCGAACCTTGCGGAGGGCGCTGACCGCGTCGGTGGACAGCTGCGCGGCGATAAAGAGTGCCCCTTCAGTGGCGTAACTAAATCAAAGTTTGGAGGAAGGTGCCGGAAAGCGATGCTCGGAGTGTGGTACCGACCTAACCTGCTTGCCTCAAACTATCAGACGAAAGCTCTCACCATAATTAGATGCTAACGAGGCAAACCGTCGATTAAGTCTGGCAAACCATCAACACACACTCCGAGCATCGCTTTCCGGCACCTTCCTCCAAAGTCTGCCAGATTTAGTTACGCCACTGAAGGGGCACTCTTTATCTCCGCGCAGCTGTCCACCGAAAGGTTCGGG
>JABMCL010003504.1:405000-412500 GCA_018857735.1 Alviniconcha marisindica
CTGGACTCTGATCCTGGGTTTCTCATTCAGTCTGTAACGTAGGACACGTTTCTGTGTATTTGGTTGCTACATATTGCGGACGAATCCGCTGTATCTTGGTACTGCCAATCTGAACCATTGACGCTCAAACGTGGCTATCTGCCCCCAATCTCATGAAAAGTTCAAAAGAACGCTTATTTATTATACAGAGTGGCTCTGTTGTACGAAGCAGTTGCGTGGTGCTGTGGTCGCTGCGCAATGCCGGACGGACACTGCCTTAACATTTTGTTGTTCTGGCGGCGGTCCACGGCAGCCTTGGTCTTCCGGGTTGGCGCCTGTTTCGAGGTTTCATTCTTCTATTCCCCTTTCCCATTCTTCCCCGTCAAAAAAAAAAACTCTTATTTATTATGACACAGACACACAATCTGCAAATTTTCGGGGTAATCCCCTTCGTCAAGCTACTGTCAAAACGACACTTAAACAACAGTTACTCGGTCAAAAACGACTGCAAAATGAGATGAGAAACGAAATAACCTATCTTTTTTCTTTTTTTTTGGTTGAGTTGTTGTTTTCTTGTCCAGTGCCTGCAAGAATATGGCTTCTCATTTTTCATCGTTTTTAACCGTTTAACTGTTGTTTAAGTGTTGTTTTGTAACTTGACGAAGCCGGGGATCACCCCGAAACTGAATTTGCAGATTGTTGTATGTCTGTTCATAATACTAAATGAGCCGCGTTCCTTTGAACCTTTTGTGTGTTTGGATCTTGTTTTAGGACGTTAGCAGTCATTCTTGTCGGTTTCAGATTTTTGCCCCTAATCGCTGTTTTGTAAGAACGGATGTAATTTTGGAAGGTATGTTCGTGTTCCGGCGGTTTCGTGTTGTCATCAGCATTGGTTCGGTTTGGGCGTCGTTTTTTCTGCCCTTTTCTTCCGTTTGCCCCCCCCCCCCCCCCCCCCCCCCGCCCCCATCTGTTTTGTCAGAACTGCTAGAATGTTGGGGGGGTATGTCAGTTCGTGTTCGGTTTTGTGTTTCAACTGAGCAACCCGCCAGCTACACTCTTCTTCTGATGTTTCCATTCTTTGTCTTCCTGCGGCATGTGCGCACGCACTCGCTTGGTGAGAGATCTTTTCTTAGGCTGTACAGTCTCCATGGGAACAGTATCTCTTGCAAAGTTAGGCCATCAAACACACTCACACCCTTCAGATCATCTTGGAAATCTCACTTTTTCAAGCTATCCTATAGATTCTCTGTGTGTGTGTGTGTGTGTGTGTGTGTGTGTGTGTGTGTGTGTGTGTGTGTGTGTGTGTGTGTGTGTGTCGTGTGTGTGTGTGTGTGTGTGTGTGTGTGTGTGTGTGTGTGTGTGTGTGTGTGTGTGCGTGCGTGTGTGTGTGTGCGTGCGTGTGTGTGTGTGTGTGTGTGTGTGTGTGTGTGTGTGTGTGTGTGTTTTGGTGTGTGTGTGTGTCTGCGTGTCAGTGTGTGTGTGTATGTGCGTCAGTGTGTGTGTGTGTCGTGTGTGTGTGTGTGTGTGTTGTGTGTGTGTGTGTGTGTGTGTGTGTGTGTGTTGTGTGTGTGTGTGTGTGTGTGTGTGTGTGTGTGTGCGTGTCAGTGTGTGTGTGTGTGTGTGTGTGTGTGTGTGTGTGTGTGTGTGCGTGTGTGTGTGTGTGTGTGTCTGTGTGTGTGTGTGATGTGTGTGTGTTGTGTGGTGTGTGTGTGTGTGTGTGTGTGTGCGCGCGCGCTCGCGCGCGCGCGCGTGTGTGTGTGTGTGTGTGTGTGTGTGTGTGTGTGTGTGTGTGTGTGTGTGTGTGTGTGCGTGTCAGTGTGTGTGTGTGTCTGTCTGTTTGTCAGTGTGTATGTCGTCAGTGTGTTTTCATGTGTGTTGTGTGTTGTGTGTGTGTAGGTGTGTGTGTGTGTGTGTGGTGTGTGTGTGTGTGTGTGTGTGTGTGTTGTGTGTGTGTTTTGTGTGTGTGTGTGTGTGTGTGCGGTCGTGTGTGTGTGTGTGTGTGTGTGTGTGTGTGTGGTGTGTGTGTGTGTGTGTGTGTGTGTGTGTGCGTGTGTGTGTGTGTGCGTGTCAGTGTGTGTGTGTGTGTGTGTGTGTGTGTGTGTGTGTGTGTGTGTGCGTGGTCAGTGGTGTGTGGTGTGTGTGTGTGTGTGTGTGTGTGTGTGTGTGTGTGTGTGTGTGTGTGTGTGTGTGTGTGTGTGTGTCGTGTGTGTGTTGTGTGTGTGTGTGTGTGTGTGTGTGTGTGTGTGTGTGTGTGTGTGTGTGTGTGTGTGTGTGTGTGTGTGTGTGTGTGTGTGGTGTGTGTGTGGCTGTTCGTGATGTGTTGTGTGCGTGTATGTGTGTGTGTGTGTGTGTGTGTGTGTGTGTGTGTGTGTGTGTGTGTGTGTGTGCGTGTCGTGTGTGTGTGTGTGTGTGTGTGTGTGTGTGTGTGTGTGTGTGTGTGTGTGTGTGTGTGTGTGTGTGTGTGTGTGTGTGTGTGGTGTGTGTGTGTGTGTGTGTGTGGTGTGTGTGTGTGTGTGTGTGTGTGTGTGTGTGTGTGTCTGTGTGTGTGTGTATGTGCGTCAGTGTGTGTGTGTGTCGTGTGTGTGTGGTGTGTGTGTGTGTGTGTGTGTGTGTGTGTGTGTGGTGTGTGTGTGTGTGGTGTGTGTGTGTGTGTGTGTGTGTGTTGTGTGTGTGTGTGTGTGTGTGTGTGTCAGTGTGAGTGTGCGTGTGTGTGTGTGTGTGTGTGTGTGTGTGTGTGTGTGTGTGTGTGTGTGTGTGTGTGTGTGTGTGTGTGTCTGCGCGTGGCGCACACGCCGCTCGGGCGAGTTTGTTTTGTGTTTAGGAAGAACGTGTCAAAAAGGTACGAGCGTTCAGTACTCTGACTGGGAAGTATTCACTGAAAAGAAGCGTTGCCGTGTGGACGGTATATTAATGTCCACTATACCGTATACTTGTAGGCCTAGGTGTAAGCTATCTCGCCTTTCTCAGGTTATCGCGACTGGAGTCATTGTTTATGCAAGACCCCTTCCATACGTGTCACTGTTCACCTTTCCCACTGAGCTAGAAAGTGACCGGCTTTACTCACACCGTTATCGTTATTTCACTACTTCGGCCTTGGACTGACCTTGCCCCAGACGTCAGACAGTCCTGGCAGCCGAAGGACTCTCGTGTTCACACTGCAGTGGGTACATTTGCACCGCTCGCTCCTCTGCAGTCCGTGTGTGCGACGGTGCGAGTGTCAGTGTGTGCGCCATTATCAACCATAGCCGTAGCGTGTAGTGACGGACCGTGGCGTCCAGGTCTTTGGGACACTATAGAATAATGACTAATATGCCAGAAATATCATACTTTGACATAGGGAGATTATCCAATTCAGTATTACACGCAGTTTTATTGACCTTCGGCTTCGCGGTATTTGAAGCTCGCGTGACTCTACCGTCATTCAGTGACTAACAAATGAAGCTGGGAGTCGTCTTTGACGCCGGAAAAGGAGTCTGGACACTTTGGAGTTTAGAACGAAGAAATTTCAAGTCGGGCAGGCCGCTATCAGTCTCAAGTTCAAAATCTTGTCGTGTCAGTCAGAACTGTCATTGAGTCATGTCCAACATTTGACGGACGCTGTCAGTCCAGACAGGCGGGTAAAAACAAAACAAAACAAAAAAAAACTGTTCTTTTCTACTGCCTTTTATCGCCCAAACCGGACGTTACTCAGCGATACGCCGCCGAACTTTACGCAGTGCTGATCTTCCGAGTCGGCAGTGACAAAATGGCATCCGGAGACGCCCCGGCCACCCCACTTCCGCCTGACTACAGCTATCTGGACCAAATTCACACCGTTATGGACGCTCTGCTGTACTGGTCCGTTCAAAGCCCCGACAGGCCCGTCTTCATCTTCCGCGCTCCCAACAGCGCCCACCGTAGCGTGCTGACCTACGGTGAGCTGTACCGGCTGGGGGGTCGCTGGGCCAGCGTGCTGCATGCCAAGGGCGTTGGACGCGGTCACCTGGTGGTCAACACGTTGCCCAACTCCCCGGAGCGAGCTGTAGTGGAGTCGGCCATCCTGCTGTCCGGAGCGGCCTCCGTCAACGGGGTGTGCCAGCTGAGAGACGCCTCGGACCTGAAAGCTACGCTGCGTCAGTCTGCTGCGCGGGCCGTGGTCCTCGACCCTGACGTCATCCCTGACGCCTGTTCAGCGCTGCTCGATGACGTCACCCAACCCAAAGAGGACGGGGCTGTGACGTCGGAAACGCTGCCAGCGTTAAAGTTCCTTTTCTTCGTGCGTCGACGCAGTCAGCGCAGACAGGGCGGTGAAAAGGAAAGGCGTGAAGATGGTGATTTTATGACGGCGCTTCGACGGGACGTAAGCGCAGAGCCGTACCATAACCACGACGTGGACGAGGGCGACATCTGCACCGTCTTCACCACCTCAGGAACCACCGGCTTCTCGAAACTGGCCGTGTACACGCACAAAAACTTACTGAAAATGGGCAAATATGGAAAACAGCCGCCATCAGTAGAGTTTCTTAACTCGCCTTTAGGCTGGGTTGGAGGACACTTCGGCATCTCCCTGATTCTTTACGGACGAAGTCGAGTTCTGTACGACGCCAGAGCTGGAATCCCGACTGACATGGTGTCCTTCATCTACGACAGCATCACGGAGGAAGGGGCCGTGACGGGCGTAATCCCGATGCATCTTCTGGAGAGTGTGGCCGACATGGTGGACGCTTTGCGGCCGGGGACAGCCCTCTTGCGGATGATCCTCGTTGGATCGCAGATCATCACTCGGCGGAGTGTTGCCGCGGCTCTGAGAGTGGCAGATCTCGTGCTCGTTTCCTACGGAAGCACTGAAAATGTGTTCGGATCTATAGGCTTGGTGACAAGTCTTGACGGTTACGATGATCTCTGCGCGGGAACCGTCTTTCCTGGTATCACGATAAAAATCCTGGGGGAACGTGGCGAGGAGGCGAAAGCCGACACGCGTGGTGATATCTTGATCAAGAGCCCGTACGAGTTCAGCGGCTACCTGAACGACCCCCAGGCAACCACCGCCGCCCACACAGAGGACGGTTTCTTCCGCACCGGCGACGTGGGCTGGCTCAACAGCCAAGGCCAGCTGTACGTGGAGGGTCGCAGCAATGACGCCATCATGAGAGGCAGCTACATCTTCTATCCAAGCTGGATAGAATCCAGGATTCGGGCCTGTTCCTTGGTCCGTGACGTCGTAGTGGTGGGGGTGCCTGACGCCATGCTGAAGAACGAAATTTGCGCATGCGTGATGTTGAAGTCGACGGAAACGTGCATAGACGAGGTCAAGGCGTTCGTGGATAATGACGTCACGGGTGATGCTGACCCAGCGTTGTCCCCGAGACCACGGTACTACCTCGTCTTTGATTCGTTTCCCATGACGGACAGTGGGAAGGTCAAGCGAGCACAGGTCAAAGAAATCGCTGCCAAGAGAATGGCCGATGGTCAGCCAAAGTGTTAGAAAACAAACTGCTTTTGGATGAAAGCGAGCACAGGTCAAAGAAATCGCTGCCAAGAGACTGGCCGATGGCCAGCCAAAGTAGTAGAAAACAAACTGATTGATTTTGAATGAAGAGATACGCTGTTTGCTGCCAGGGAACTTGCTGATAGTCCAGATGGACTGAAAGGTAGGACTCTGAAAAACTGCAGCTCAGCTAGGGAAAATGTTCACCCCAATTTTTCAACTATTCTTGGACTCGCATGTTATGTCTTTGTGCTTTGGAAGATTTCCACAATAATACCTGTGCCCAAGAAAGCCACACCCCTTCGACTGAATGACTACTGCCCTGTTGCAGTACTACCCCCATCATAGCAAAATGTTTTGAAATGGTTGTGTCTAAACACTTGAAATTTGAAGTTGTTGATCAGTTGGATCCGTTCCAGTTTGCATATAAGGCCTCCAGAGGTGTTGAAGATGCTTCGCTTACTCTTCTGAATTTGATTACACAACACTCAGAGAAAGCTAAGTCATATGTCAGAATCATATCTGACGAGACAGAAAAAGTCCAAAGTTGCTGCCGCAAAAGCAGTTCTCCGACGCGACAGAAAGGTACAACTAAATTTCCGCAAAACAACAACCAAACACAGGGGGGCGGGAGGAGTTGCCATAAATGAGCTGCATTACCGCGCTGCCATTTCATGTTCTCCTTGGCCAATTCTTGTTCTCCTTGGCCAGTTCATTTTCTCCCAATTCATGTTCTCCTTGGCCAATTCATGTTCTCTTTGGGCAGTTCTTGTTCTCCTTGGCCAGTTCATGTTCTCCTTGGCCAGTTCATGTTCTCTTTGGGCAATTCTTGTTCTCCGTGGCCAATTCATGTTCTCCTTGGCCAATTCATGTTCTCTTTGGCCAGTTCCTGTGGGCCAATTCATGTTCTCCTTGGCCAATTTCTGTTGGCCAATTCATGTTCTCCTTGTCCATTTCATGACGTTTCCAACGTCACCTCATCTGTATCCCTGGAATCGGTTGTCGTTTGTGGGCAGGTATATTGCGTCAGGTTTGACAAAGAGATTGCCGCTTCGGCAATATTTAACTCTACCTGGAACACAAAGGTGTCTTTGCCCACTCGGTCGTTTTGTCAGCAAATCAATTATTGGTCGATGGTTGAGCCGATCCATCAGCCGTTGGTTCTCTCAGAAAGCAACAAAAAACTAGAAGGCTATGTGGAACGGTTTGTGCGTTCGTGCGTGCGTGCGTGCGTGCGTGCGTGCGTGCGTGCGCGCGCGCGTGTGTGTGTGTGTGTGTGTGTGTGTGTGTGTGTGTGTGTGTGTGTGTGTGTGTGTGTGTGTGTGTGTGTGTGTGTGTGTGTGTGTGTGTGTGTGTGTGTGTGTGTGTGTGTGTGTGTGTGTGTGTGGTGTGTGTGTGTGTGTGAATCAATCAATCAATGTTTTATTTTATGTCTGTTCACATCGAGGTATATAGAATACACACACACACACACACAAAACACCACACCACACCACACACCACCACACACACACACACACACACAACAAAACACACACACCACACACAAACAGACGCACACATACACACACACTTTAATTTTAAAATAACATTATACTAACTTACCCACAGGACTATGAATAATCAATTTAACAACAGAATTGGTAATATCAGTATTATACAAAATATCTCTTACGTTGTTGCAATCATTCAAGACATATCCATTTTTCTGAAATGACTCTGTGGTAATAGGACATTCAGGTAGCATGTGTTTAACAAATAAGATAGTTTTACAAACGCATGTCACATTCTGTGAATATTTACTGTTCTGTGTATTTAGACGTAACTTGTAGGTTACTCTTGCTAAATACCTCGGACAAGAAGGTATCTTTTCTTGTATAGGGTGAAAAGAAATTTTTAAAAAAGAAGAAGACATATACATCAACAACTATAACAACTACGACCGTAATAAACAAAAGCCACGGACCATATATGCTGGTGTTCAGTGTTTAGTCAGTCAGTGCAGTATGAACGAACCTGCCAGTGGCAAGAAAATCTACATTCAAACCACCACC
>JABMCL010003504.1:420000-427500 GCA_018857735.1 Alviniconcha marisindica
TTCAACGCAGTCAGTCAGCGTGTCGTCTCGCAATGAAGTGTCAGCTGCGCTGTGATTAAGTAAGTGAACATAGTGCTTCAGTAACGCTTAACAGGTTCAAAATAACGCTATTTGTTAGGACGAAATACAACGTGCGAATTTTCGGGGTAAGTAAGTAAACATGGTGCTTAACGTCCACAGAAACCATAAGGCTTATTAGGGACGGGAAGAATGGGGGGGGGGGGGGGGGGGGGGGGGGGGTATGGAGGTAAGGGGGAGAGGGAGGGAGTGAGGGAGATTATATACCTATCGCTACGCTGTCACCACCAGAATGATTCCTGCATTAAGATGGGCAGCGATGAGAGCCGTTTAATGTTTCAGTAGGAAGTGATGGACAAAGTCACAGGACAGTGTCCACAAACCACAACCTTTTTGAAGAGAAAGGGAGAGCCGAAGCGGTATCGAACCGAGGTCCTTCCGCTTACCAACCTAACGCCTTACCGCTAGGCCAAACCGGCTCACTTTTCGGGGTAATTCCCTTTGTTAAGCTACAAAACGACACTTAAATAACAATTAAACGGTGCCAAACGATGCAAAATGAGATGGAGAGCTAATCCACTTATCTTCTGGGGCGGGGTGAGCTATGTAACGTATTTATATGTAATGCTATCTCCATCTCATTTTTCATCGTTTTTCACCGTTTAACTGTTGTCTAAGTGTCGTTTTGTAGCTTGATCAAGGGGATTGCCCCGAAAATTCGCATGTTGTGTTTTGTCCTAATAAACCGTGCTATTTTGAAGTTTTATGTGTTCGGATCTTGTTTTAGAACGCTAGCAGTTATTCTTGTTTCAGACTCTTTATGGTGCTTAACGTCCTACAGAAACCACAAGGCTTATTAGGGACGGGGAAAAGGGGGGGAAGGGGGTATGGAGGTGGGGGAAGAGGGATATTATATACCTATTGCTACACTGTCACCGCCAGAATGACTCCTGCATTAAGATGGGCAGCGACGAGAGCCATTTTAATATTTCATTAATTGTGAGAGGGACAAAGTCACAAGACCGTGTCCACAAACCACAACCTTTTCTGAAGAGAAAGGAGAGCCGAAGCGGAATCGAGCCGAGGCCCTTCTGCTTACCAGTCTAACGCCTTACCGCTGGGCCAAACCGGCTGTAGCCTACCGGCGTGTGTGATGACGACGCCGCCGTTATGCTAATGACTTGCTGGGATAATCCCAGCCTCAGTTCCTGCAGGGCCTTTCGGCAGGATGAAATCATCCACAGACGTACTGTGTACATGCTGTGAAAGCTTAGCCCATACAGGACTTTGCCACGTCCAAGGTGTGTGTGTGTGTGTGTGTGTGTGTGTGTGTGTGTGTGTGTGTGTGTGTGTGTGTGTGTGTGTGTGTGTGTGTGTGGTGGTGTGTGTGTGTGTGTGTGTGTGTGTGTGTGTGTGTGTGTGTGTGTGTGTGTGTGTTGTGTGTGTGTTGTGTGTTTCAGTGTGTTTGTGTGTGTTTCAGTGTGTTTGTGTGTGTTTGATGTGTTGTGTGTGTGTGTGTGTGTGTGTGTGCGTGCGTGCGTGCGTGCGTGCGTGCGTGCGTGCGTGCGTGCATGTGTGTGTGTGCGTGTTTGTGTGTATGTGTGTGTGTGTGCGTGTGCGTGCGTGCGTGCGTCTGTGTGTGTGTGTTTGTGTGTGCATCAGTGCGTGCGTGCGTGCGTGCGTGCGTGCGTGCGTGCGTGCGTGCGTGCGTGCGTGCGTGCGTGCGTGTGTGTGTGTGTGAGTGTGAGTGTGTTTGATGTTTTTCAGCGTTTTGTTTTTTGGTGGTTTTTTTTGCTTGCTGTTGTCACGGTCGTTGTTGTTGTTGTTGTTGTTGTTTTAGTCAGTCGAGTTGGTCACTCGTTTGCTCAGTCAGTTGTCTCTTTAGTTCGTTCTTTCTCTTCTTCCATAATCTGTCCCACTTCAACAGTTCAAAGACTGACACCATTGTCATCGTTTTTTAAACAGATGCAAAAACAAAATCAAATGGAGAAAATGAGCGCTCGATCGAAAGACCACGTCACATGGACACAACAACAACACAGACCTGAACCGCCTACAGTAACTCTCACCTGGCATGCGAGCAAATATAAGGTACATAAACCCCGCCCTTTAAAGGCACATGTAGTGAGCCGGTGTGGCCTAGCGGTAAGGCGTTAGGCTGGTAAGCAGAGGGACCTCGGTTCGAAGCCGCTTCGGCTCTCCTTTCTCTTCACTGAAAAATTGTGGTCTGTGGACGCTGTCTCGCGACTTTGTCCCTCACAATTAATGAAACATTAAAATGGCTCTCATCGCTGCCCATCTTAATGCAGGAGTCATTCTGGTGGTGACAGTGTAGCGATAGGTATATATACAGTATGCAGGTATATAATCTCCCCCCCCCCCCCTTTCCCCTTCTCCCCGTCCCTAATAAGCCTTACGTTTTCTGTGGACGTTAAGCACCATGCTTACTTTAGGCACATACTGCATGCCTCATTCTGTGCCAGACTATGGCAAAGCAAACAGAACAATTATGCACGGGCAAATAAATTAAACTAGCGGAATTTGGTTCCGTTGTTCGCGACGTAAGGGTCTTGCCACGGACTGCGACAGCTGGTGGCAATAAGGCCCCACTTTGCTCAGTTTGCATCAGTGTGAGATGAGTCACAGTGATTGTCCATGCAGCGGGCTAACCAGACTAGCTGAGACAGGGTAATTCACTGCAGATGCGACTCGTGACGTTACCATAAAGGTATTATAATTTTCTTCTCAGACAGCATGGACAGACACAAACTACGAGTGGTCATAATTTAGTGGTGTGGCTTTGGGGTTCGCTGATTTGTTGTTGTGTTTTTTGTTCTGTTTCTCTGTTGTTGTTTTTTTGTTGGTTTTGTTTGCGTTTGTTTGTTGGTTTGTTGGTTGTTCTTGGTTGTTGTTGTTGTTGTTGTTGTTTTTTGGGGGGGGTTGTGTGTGTGTGTGTGTGTGTTGTGGTTTTTTGTGTGTGTGTGGTTGTTGTTGTTAGTTTTGTGTGTGTGTGTGTGTGTGTGTGTGTGTGTGTGTGTGTGTGTGTGTGTGTGTGTGTGTATGTGTGTTATTGTTTGTTGCTGTGTGGTTGCTGCTGCAGGTTTTTGTTTTATTTGTTGTTTTGTTGTTGTCGTTGTTGTTTTGGGGGTTTGTTTGTTTGTTTGTTGTTTTTTGTTTTGTTGTTGTTGTTTGGTTGTTTGTCAGTTTTGCGGGGTCTTTTGCCCCGTCTCTGTTATGACAATGTTTGTTGAGGATGTTTGTTTCAAACAGT
Organism: Alviniconcha marisindica; assembly: GCA_018857735.1. Classification (NCBI taxonomy): domain Eukaryota; kingdom Metazoa; phylum Mollusca; class Gastropoda; family Provannidae; genus Alviniconcha; species Alviniconcha marisindica. The sequence goes on from JABMCL010003504.1 coordinate 423,290, forward strand.
TTGTTGTTGTTGTTTCAGTTGGGAGTCTTTTTCCCCGTGTCTTTTGTGACAATGACAGTGCTAATTGTAGCATAATAACACAGCAGACTCTTTGAAGTCACTTGGCTTGACGGCATCAGTATGAAACACAATGTGTCCCCTTTAAGTTGTCCACGATAGTGACCACTCATCAATGGCACTGATGCTCGGTGACTGTCGTGGAAAACTTAAAGGTCACGCACCGAGCATCGCTTTCCGGCACCTGGAGGAAGGGTGTCGTAAACCAGTCAGCTTGGAATTCGCTCAAAGGCCTGTATGCTTCTAGTGTACGACAATGAGCAGGGCTTACACTCACTGACTGAACTCAGTTCAAACTCCAAGCACTGGTTTACGACATCCTTCCTCCAGGAAGGTGCCGGAAAGCGATGCCGCTCGGAGTGTGAACTCAGTTTTGAGTCCGAAAGAGCCGGAAAATGCTGCCTCATTCGATGAACGGATGGCGATGACTGCCGAGGACTGATCAGGACCGGGTGATAACTGATTATGACTGCATAGTGACTCGACTGACTCCAGTGATCACTGACCAGGCCTATCCGGATGCGATGAAGTTCAGAGCCGGCAGTTCACTGATGACGGTCTGTCTACTACTGAGTAAAAGTAACTGATGACGGTTCAATACGGCGTCGACTACGACAGTGGCCATTGATGATAATGATGATGATGTTGTTGCTGATGGTGAAGGAGGCGGGTGGTACATCAGTGATGACGGTGGTGGCCGTAACTTTATGAAAAATCTTCTCTTTCTTTTTTTTTCAGAAACTCAGGACAGGACAACAACAACTAAAACAAACAACAAAATACTACTACTATCTCAAATCAAAAAGTAAATCATCCAGTCCTATCAGGAACTGTATCAGTATGCAGTTTCAATTTCAATTTCAATTTTCAAATTCTTCTTTTTTTCTTTTTTTGTCACGAGGCTTGTTTCAAGCCTCGTGACAAAAAAAGAAAAAAAGATTATTTTTTTTTTTTAACAGCCAGCAGGCTCTTACGGGACATAGCTGGCTAGAACACAGTAGGTGTTCTGTGTCTGATCCCAGCGTTTACCCGAATTCACCAACAGACACACCCTTCAGCATCGTCTTAGAGCTTCAGTGGCAGTGACTGAGCTACACTGAAATGGTGTCTGGCCTGTAAACAATGAGTTGATTCATCACTGCACTCACGGCCGAGTCTAGATCTTTCTACTCCCTACCACTCGTCCTAAAGATAGCCTGGGTTCGAGAAGTTGTTTGCGTGTTTTGCTGTCTGTCTCACGACCAACACCCACCTTCATGCCGTGTTAGACTATTGATAACAGACCGATATCAGAGATCGAAATTCCAGACCCAAAACACCTCAAGAGGCCGGGTTCGGCGAAATATTTGGACTGTGTTCAAAAGTGCCGTTAGCGTAATGTCGCTGGCTCACAAGTTTTGGTGTTATAATTAACAAAACTTTGGGTCGAGAGGGTGCAGCTGCGTTGGAAGCGTGGCTCACCTGAACGCAGCCACGAAGGCGAGGCGAGGGGAGATAAATACCTCGCACTCATCCCCAAACCAAACCCTAATTTCCGGAAAGGTTCACTGGCAGACTTACCTGTACGTTCGCGCTGTTCTGTTCAGGCAGCGGTAGACAGACTTGGCATCGAATGTCTGCCCGGTGAGTATTCGTAGAGGCTGCGTGAGCAGGGAGTAGGCGGCCGATGAAAAAGTACAAGAGAGCGTGGCTGAAGCCAACTTGTCGGAGTTGTGACTCGCGTTCGCGTTGTGTGTGTGGTGCCGTCTGCTTCTTGATCTATTGCCTGTAGATCCGACCTGTGTAGCGACACGTAGCGGTGTGCACGAGCCTTACTACACGTGTTTTGTTTGCGGCCGCAAAGAGCTTGTTATTCAGTCACTGTTTCAGTGCCAGTCAAAGGAGGTGAGCGGCTTTTCCATTTCAATTTTAGTTTCAGTGGTGAGTTTTGAAAGTTGTTTCAGTTACGAGTTACTTTGCATAGATTTACTCTGCATGATTATTAGTGTTGTTTGCCAGTGAATGGCGGGTTCTTTCAGAGGCTCCGCAAAGGTGTTGAATTAAATCAGTTAAATTTTAACGCGGGGAGGTTTTAATACGGTGTTCTTGGTTTGTGAATTACTTTGTAAAGTCAGTTAGACCATGATGGTGTTTGGCAGTATGGCCCGTTCAAAATAAGCGTTTCCAGTGAACTAGTTGTGGGTTCAGTTCTTTTGAATTTTCTTATTCACGTCATGAATTAGTCTATTTCGATACAAAGAACTTGTTTCTGCTTCCAATGGATTTTTTTCTTGTTTTGTTTTGTTTTTTCAAAGACTGGCTTCTTTAGGCTTTGCCGGGTGTGTTTTGTAAACTATACACAAATACTGCTGCAAACCTATAAAACTATGTATGTACCGGCCGGTTCCGATCTGTAACCATGGTGATCAGTGAGACCATATGCCTGTACCGGCAGACTATGCTGTCATACCGTGTTAGTCAAATCCGGGCGGCACTGACCATCCCCGTTCCTATTTAATCAGTATGTAGTTAGACTATCTCAGTGGAGCAGTTAGTATGCATACACACAAGCACACGTCGATACACACACACACCACACACACACACACACACACACACACACACACACACACACACACTCTCTCTCTCTCTCTCTCGCTCTCTCTCTCTATCTCTCTCTGTTTCTCTGTCTCTGTCTGTCTGTCTGTCTGTCTCTCTCTCTGTCTCTCTCTCTGTCTCTGTCTCTGTCTCTGTCTCTCTCTCTCTCTCTCTCTCTCTCTCTCTCTCTCTCTCTCTCTCTCTCTCTCTCTCTCTCTCTCTCTCTCTCTCTCTCTCTGTCAAGCCAAACCGGCTAACCGTGGCCAGATCAACACACAAGGGAGTTAATTAGCGCTCGAAACAAATACAACAACAAAGGCCTGATTACTGAGTCGCCAACGGTAACTCTCACCTGGCATGCGTGTAAAAACAGCAACTGAGGTACATAAACTCCACCAGAGGTACGCCGTGTAAACACAAGGTACATAAACCCCACCAGAGGTACACCCACCTCTCTAATGGTGGAGTTTATGTACCTTGTATTTACATGCATGCCAGTTGAGAGTTACCGTAGGCGACGCAAGTCTTTGTTGTTGTCAGTTTTTGTTTCGCGGAGCCGCGCTAATCACAGTAGCGTAAGTCCCTTGTTGGTTGATTTTCAAACTGACTCTGAGCGACAACTTCAGTTCATGGTTACGCCGTTTATACGTTTGATATTCCCATCAGATAAAGTCAGCTATAACAGTTTCGACAGTCAGTTTCAGTCAAACCACTCACATTGCGGACGATGACTTTGTTGCGTTGCGGTGGATTTAGCCCTGATATAGTCAGTCCTGTGTATTTAACTGGGCTCAAAGCACCAACTAACTAACTAACTAACTTTTGTGGATATGGCTTTGACTAACGTTTCCTGGCTGTCACTGACTTGTGACTTTCAATGATCAGCACCGTGTACTTGGCAACAAGCCTGCTGACTGCAAGCGGATACCGACCGACACTCACGAAACTAGCAATTGCTGCATGACACCAAGGCCACCACGCCAGTTTGCCATCCAGTGGCATCAGTGTCAGTAATGACCCCTGAACCTGTTTCCGCCAGCACGTGATACTGGCAAAACTGCTCTCTCTCTCTCTCTCTCTCTCTCTCTCTCTCTCTCTCTCTCTCTCTCTCTCTCTCTCTCTCTCTCTCTCTCTCTCTCTCTCTCTCATATCAATTCGTCAGTAGCTTAGCAAGGACTAGTTGTTAGACAGGTTTTTGACTGAACCTAAACTACAATCCTTGTAAAATAAAGTTTTCGGCGAGTTCGAGTTCTCTCTCTCTCTCTCTCTCTCTCTCTCTCTCTCTCTCTCTCTCTCTCTCTCTCTCTCTCTCTCTCTCTCTTTGCTGTTTCTGAATGTTTATTACTATTAATAGTGGTAGTATTAAAATTTATTTGTTTGTATATTGTTTATCCTGTTTAAATATTAATCGAGTTTGTAACGTTTTTTGTTTGTTTGTCTGTTTGTGTGTTGTTTGTTTTGTTTTTGAATAAGTTTTCTCCATTGTTCACTTATTCATAGTTTGCAAAAGGACTAGTTGTTAGACAGGTCTAAATGCAAAAATACACCTGGAAATGTTTCGAGTTCAGTGTCCTCTC
>JABMCL010003504.1:440000-442500 GCA_018857735.1 Alviniconcha marisindica
TGGAGGAGGCGAGGGAGGGTCTGAAGGCCATCAAGACTGCAACGGGCCGAGGCCTGGTGGACAAGGAGGTGGAGTTCTTCATGAAGACCACGGCTGGGGACGACGGCGTCATCGACCTGGGACAGTTCACCAACTTGTTGTACCGCCTGAAGCTGTACAACGCTCCCGCCCCGAAGTAAACGGATTGCTGCAGGCGCTTAAGTGTGTGTGTGGGTGTGGGGGGAGGTTATGGGGGGGGGGGGGGGGGGGGGGGGGGGGGGGGGGGGGGGGGAGTGTGTGTGTGTGTGTGAGGTGACTGGAGGGATGCTTGAGTTCCTTTGTTTTTGACATGGTAAACAAACATTTTGAGGGTTTTTTTTTCTTTCTTTTTTCTTTTCTTTTGTCCGTTATTGCCGTTTTGTGTCACTTCTTATGACTATGCCTTATGAAAATCGATAACGTTTGAAACAAACCATACACATTTGTATATGTGTGTTCTGTTGGTTTAAATCATGCTCTGGCAGGGTAAAAGATCAACTGCGAGCTCCTGATGCCTGCATGACGTGGCAGTTGCTGTGACAAAAATGTTACACTTCTTAATTGGTCATTGGACCAATGTGCATTTCTGAATTTTTGCTGACTTGTGAGAAAGAAAAACATTACGCTGTCGATTTTCTTCTTACAAAAGTCTCCTTCATAAAATCAAAATTGGATCAAGCGAACTCTAAAAAAAAATAACATCCCTAGTCGAGTGAAGTTAGCAGTGATTGGCGACTTTTCAGACATGATGTACCCAGGGAGACAACTCTTTCTTGCAACTGAAAAGCCTGTGCAAATGGCCCCAACCTAGATAATTTATGCATGGTCGTCTGCGGAAATAACAAGCTAAGGAAGATTTGAATTGCTGGATAACTTGATGACACATTCATATCATCGTTGAGTTCCCCAAATTAATTAGCGTTATATTCATATTCATTGGCCGTTGTCCATATTTTAAAGTATTCCTATGATATTACTACTACTTATGGAAATTATACCATTAAAAACTGGTCAGAATTGGTGACTACTAGTCAGTTACTATTTATTTTGGAGTAGTCGTTAATGTTTTTAACAACTAATGGCCATTTCCGGCCCTACTTTGGCGACTGAGATCAGATCTTCATCGTCTGCTATGGTGTAAATGAAACAAAAACCTTTTTCGTTTTTAAAATCTGAAACAGAATGACTGCTGGCGTTGTGTGTCCGTGACGTAATAAATAAGCATTCTTTTGAACCTTTTTGTGTTTTGGATCGGGTTTTTAAAGTTTTGTTCTCATAATGCTAAACCACCAACGGTCTTTAGTGTTATCACGATAAGCATGATAATATCAAAGTTATTCACTCTCACATATTCTTTTATATATATATAAAAATATGCATGTTAAAAATTCCATGTATCCTCATGATATTACAGAAGAGAAACAGACAAATGTACTCTGTAAGCTTAACAACTTTGTATTTTCATCTCATATTACTTAATTAGCCTACTGTATATCGGTTTTTAAATGAGGGTTTGTTCATTTTCATTTTCCTGGTAAACTGATATTAATTTTTGTGCAATGGTTTGGTGGTTTTCATGTTTCATGTAAATTAGACTTTTAGCAACAGTTTATTCATTTTCATTTTTCATCTTGAATCAGATTTGTATGCAAAAGTTTGTTCATTTCCATTTTCAGTAAGGATATAGTTTGCTATTGTTCATATTCTATTCCACGTCCATTTGTTCTGCACCTCATTTTTGACTTCAGTCCAACAATTTAATGTAACTTCATAATGTAGGTATTATTTGTTAAGGTATTGTGCTGTGCTTGTCACTTCAATTTTATTACATGATTTTTTTTCCAAAGGATTGATGTGCGTTTCTTCTCTTCTTCAAAATCGGGGATTTGTCTCTTCTCCTGTCTGTTTCTGTTGTTTCCTTCAGGAGTAGCCATGTTCTGATCATTAGTCCATTTTTATGTGGTGTCTGTGCTTCTTTACCACCTACACTATAGGCCTTCTATTATCAAAAGGTGAACATGGGATCTTTAACATGCGCAACAACCTTTGTGTATGCTGTGCACATGAAGGCAAGACAGGCACTGGTAATTCTGCAAAAGCGTGGCCTCAGGGCTTTTTGTTTGTTTTTTGTTTTTAATAGCCTTTGGCCTGCCACACCCAGGAATCAAACCCATGGTTTCACTGGTACTACACAGCTACCCACTGGACCCCGGCCTCTTCTTCCACTCCGTACCTTTGCCTCGCTTTGATTTCAATTGTCCACAATGCCATCACAATGTTGTGCCTCCCCACCCCCCTTTCCAAAGCTAAACAGATAACGCTTAGATAAATCAGCATAACAAATGACACAGATTTTGGAAAGATAACAAAATAAGCAGATGCCACTAAGTCATCGAGCAAAGAGACACAAATTTTGGTGAGATAACAAGAGAAACAGATGACTATTATGCAAACGACACAATTTTTTTGTAAAATAAGATAA
>JABMCL010003504.1:447500-547500 GCA_018857735.1 Alviniconcha marisindica
AAAACGTCCGAGATGGTAAGACCGAGTTTTTCAAGCAGTTTTCGCCATTAAAATGTCGGTTTGATCATCTACATAACTTTATACGTATATCTTCATTTTTCAAATGATGTCTCATTGTTTCGTTCTTTGTGTTTTTCAGTCGAAGTACACAGAAGAAGACCTGAACGGTAAGCCCTTCTCATTGATCTAAAACTAGCAAAAGTTACAAACCGGGTTTTCAGCTTCCTCTCTTAGTTTTTGTCAGCGAAACTTTAGAAAACGAAGCGTCCATGCAGTTTTTACTGGTGATTTGTGATGCATGAAACATGTGTGAGGCTTTAAATTTTTATGGTTCCAGCAGTTTTGTGGAGAGTCGCAATGCCAGTATAGCAATCTGTATCTGAAGTGAAATGAATAGCCACACCTTCTTCTCTCATGCATAGCTGACCACCCTCAACACATTCTTCTTCTTCTGCCAGTGAGCCGGTTAGGCCTAACGGAATGGCGTTAGGCTGGTAAGCAGAGAAACCTCGGTTCGAATCTGCTTCGGCTCTCCTTTCTCTTCAAAAGGTGTGGTCTTTGGACACTGTTTTGTGACTTTGTCCCTCGCAATTATGAAACATTAAAATGGCTCGCATCGCTGCCCACCATAGTGCAGGAGTCATTCTGGTGGTGACAGTGTACGGATAGGTGTATAATCTCCCTCTCCCCCAACCTCCATACCCCGCTTCTCGTCGACACGTTAATATTGCAAAACAAAGCGCTCCAGCCTCAAACAGCTGACGCCATAGGATTTATTTCTACCATGTGTGATAGATAATTATCTCTTCAGCATTGCCTTTTGTCCCACTCATGTATGGAAGCAGTCGTTGTGAAATTGAATAGCAAAAAAAGCTCTCTTCCACATGGAGAGAAATGGTTCAGCTCACTTAAAAGTACACGTGCAAATTGATAGTAAAACACTCGACAGGTTTATCCAAAAAGGGATCAGTTCAATAACAAGTAGGTCAGCTTCGTGAACAGAAGCTGCGGCTGAAGCTATCCAAAGCTATTCTTTTTCTGCCTTCGTATTTTAGTACCTACAAGCTGAGGGCTGAGACTCAACCGACATTCATGTTCATGTTCAGATAAGTAAGTAAACATGGTGCTAAACGTCTACAGAAACAATAAGCTTTTAACAGGGACCGGGAGAAGAGGGAGAAGGGCGGATGGAGATGGTAGTTCAGATCGTTTGAAGGTGGTGTTTATACACGCTCGAGAAAGCCCATATGCACGTCTCTTTGTATGTTGGTTGGACTAACAATTTGTCGGATTGCAAGCTATCTGTCAGCCGCTGTATTTTCATTTTTTTCATTTTATTTTCATTTTTCATTTATTTATTTTTCTTCTTTTTTCTTCTTCTTTTTTTCATTACCGAGCACGATCGATGTTTAGATGTCGTTTTATAATAATAATCAATAATAATTAAAGTATTCGTAAAGTTCAAAATTTTGTCCGTAGAGGCCATATATATATTCTAAGCGCGAGTTTTGAGCCTCCCACCGGCATTTCACATTGAAGATGAACTGTGAACTTGTCAGTGTCACTGTCAACATTTGAGGGGTTAGTGCAGCACAAGATGACAAGAAAGTATCTGCAATGTTAGCAGGGGTTGAAAGTTGGAGAGAGAGAGAGAGAGAAAGAACAAAAATGTGGCACTTTGTGGTTGGGGGTGAGGGGACAATTATTGTATGGGGGTTGGGAGGTAGGAGGCAGCTTTTAAATCACTTAATCAGTCCTGAATAAACATAAGATGTAGTACTCATTAGTAGACATATTATTATGTATAATTTCACAACCAGGGTTCACATTAACTGATAATTTAATATATTTTACCAGTTAAGATCAGCATATAACGGGACAAAAATCAGCAGTTGGTCAGCTACAAGTACTGATTCAGTGGTTGTTTAATGTTATTTTGTTTTAAATACCAGTTTTGAGATTTAAAAAATACCACACACACTGACACAGAGATTGTGCATTTTGTGTGTTCATGGGTGTGTGGGTGCATGTTGCAGATGGGGAAGGGAGCTGGGTGTTTGCTAGTGCAACTCTAGTAGAACTAGAAGTATGGATGGCTGTTTATCTGACTGATTACAGTGATTGTCTGACTAGTTTACATAATCATTTTGACCACCTTATGTTATAAAACTGCGATCATATTAGACATTTTTTCAAACCAGTGTAACATAGATAGCTTGCTCTATAAGTTATAGAGCTAGCTATCTATGGTAGTTGTTACACTGGTTTGAAAAATGTCTAGTATGATCACAGTTTTGTAACAGTCATCTTTACATTTACATGCTGTGGGAACAGGTCTGTGTTAATTGTTACTCAGGCTTGAAAAATGTCTAGTAGACTAGTATGATCACAGTTTTATAACAATCTTATTTGCATGCTGCGGGAACTCGCTTGGCCAAGTGGCAAAGCGGCAGGCTGGAAATCAGGCGACGTTGGTTTTATTCCCCACTTTGGCTCTCCTTTCTCTTCAAAATTTGTGGTTTATCACAGTATCAATGACTTTACGGACACTGTACATCTACATAATACTAACAGTGTCTTGTGACTACTCTTAACAATGATTAAACATTCAGGTAGCTCATCTTAATGTATAATTGTTCTGGTGGTGACAGTGTAGCCTTAGCCATAGCCCTCCTCATCAGATATTTCATATCGGTCCGAATCAGTAGCTCTTCAGAGGTGGCACACATAGTTTAGAACTTACGTACAGCAAATGCTGTGTCTTGAAAAAAGATTTGTAAAACCAAACATGACATGCACTACACATGCTCACACACAGTATATTTTTTTTTAAAGAACAATCCATCCCTTCCCTCATGCATACTGATAGGAACTGTAGAATTCTGTGCAAGACCATCAGTAACAGTACACCTACTGCTTTCATTGTCCCCAACTGGGGAGCAGGGATAGCTCAGTGGTTAGAGCGCCGGACTCGTGATCGAAAGGTCGCGGGTTTGAATCCCTGCTGGAGTGGTGGGAGAATTTTCTTCTCCAGGGTCAACTTTCTGTGCTGACTCTTATTTCGGTATCCGTGTTACCGCAGTAGCACATAAAAGACCCCGGTCATTCTGCCAAAAGCGCAGGTGGCAGGTTACAGCTAAACATGCATACAGCTTACGTATGTGGCTTTGCATGAAGTGACATGGTGCTTGGTTGTATGGTGTACACAGAACGCGCCGAGGTGGCAGCAGTTTCATGTGGCACCAGTCATGCCAGCGCTGTAAGTACACCACTTCGGTGGATATTCAAAAACGCACTATAAAAAAAGAACCTATTCACTCATGTAGAATCACATGCGAGCACAGTGAGTCTGCTTTAGAGTGGAGAATAGCGCTATATAAAAGCGATCAATAATAATAATAATATAATCTTGGGATCCTCCATAGCAATCAACATTTTTCACCAGTGCCTGGTTAAATCAGACACTGGTGCTGGCAGGCCTTTCACTGGTGCTGGCAGGCCTTTCACTGGTGCCGGCAGGCTTTTCACTGGTGCCGGCGGGCCTTTCACTGGTACTGGCAGGCCTTTCACTGGTGCCGGCGGGCCTTTCACTGGTACTGGCAGGCCTTTCACTGGTGCTGGCAGGCCTTTCACTGGTACTGGCAGGCCTTTCACTGGTGCCGGCGGGCCTTTCACTGGTACTGGCAGGCCTTTCACTGGTGCTGGCAGGCCTTTCACTGGTGCCGGCGGGCCTTTCACTGGTACTGGCAGGCCTTTCACTGGTGCTGGCAGGCCTTTCACTGGTGCTGGCAGGCATTTCACTGGTACTGGCAGGCCTTTCACTGGTACTGGCAGATCCCAGGCTGGTTTGTTTACCTTCTTGAATAGGCAGCCTAATGTCAACCAGCTCAGAGCTAGCACTAGTAGTAGAAGTAAGTAAGTAAACATGGTGCTTAACGTCCACAGAAACCATAAGGTTTATTAGGGACGGGGGGAGAGGGAGATTATACAGTACCTGTCACTACACTGTCACCACCAGAATGACTTCTGCATTAAGGTGGGCAGCAATGAGAGCCATTTTAATGTTTCATTTATTGTGAGGGACAAAGTCACAAAACAGTGTCTGCAGACCACAACCTTTGAAGAGAAAGGAGAGCTGAAACAGATTTGAACTGAGGTCCCTGCTGCTTACTAGTAGAAGGAACTGGGTCAGAACTGTCATCATGACTACAGGCAAAAACTGTGTGGCGTCAGGCATGTATTATTGTATAGCAATTTAAAAACTGAGTTGCCCTTAGGCTTAGAATTGGAAGAACGACACGCCATGATTCTGTCACTTCAGTCCTGGTTTGTTCGTAACTTTGTAGCTGCCCTGCCGCAGGTGTGTGTGAACTTTTTCTGACAGTAATATATATATATAAATATATACAGGTCTCTGTATATTACCTCTGGTGGGGTTTATGTACCGTGTATTCATTCGTATGCCAAGTGAGAGTTACCGTAGGCAACTCCAGTCTTTGTTGTTGTGTCAGAGTGTGACATTGTTTGAGCGCAAAAAGTAATTAACTCCCTTGTTTGATGATTTTGACAGTAATATATTTTCATTGTTAATGTTATTTTCCTTGACTTGTGCAGAGATTCAGGAAACTTTCAACCTGTTTGACACAAGGGGAGACAACAAGATTGCAGCCAGTCAGCTGGGTGATGTTTTGAGGTCCCTCAACCAGAATCCCACAGAGCAGGAGATTCGCAAATGTGGATACTCCCAGAACCCAGGTAGGGATTGTCTGGTAGGGGAATGTCATGGAGAGTGAGACAGGTGTGTAAAACACATTGTTGTGGGGGGAAAGCAAGTTGTTTACCTTTGTGGACATTGTCCTGATTGTGTGTGTATTATTTTTTGCATTTGGACTGTTTAAAAGCGTGCATTTTTCTGAAGATGGATTTGTCAGTAAACAAAATACCAAAGTCTTCGGGCACGCATCTCCAAGTTCCACCCTCAGATGCACCCTTACCTTGTCGTTGTTAGTATGTTACTGTTGTTATTCCTGTGCTGTTGCCCACCATCCTTCCCTGGCCCCCTTCACCCTCCCTCCTTTTCCTGCCCCCCCCCCCCCCCTCCCAACCCCCCCTCCTTCTTCCCCTTCCTCCCCCCCCCCTCCCTCCCCCCCCCCTTTCCCCCCCCCCCCCCCCTCCTTTCCCCCTCTTCCCCTCACCCACCACCCTCCTCTTTCCGCGCCCCTCCCCCCTCCCCCCCCCCTTCCTCACCCCCCCCCCCCCCCCTTCCTCACCCCCCCCTCTCCTTCCTGCCCCCCCCCCCCCCCACTTCCCCTCCACCCACCACCCTCCTTTTTTTCCTGCCTCCCAGTACACAAGTAGTTTGGAAAGAACATCAGGACCCATGGATTTGCCAGAACTTTGCGCAGACGTAATGCTATACTTCAGATGGTATTCTTTTCTCCTCCAGATGCGCGCATCTCGTTTGAGACCTTCTACCCCATCCTGCAGACGATCAGCAAGAACCGCAGCGTTCCGCCGCTGGAGGACTTCATCGAGGGTTTCCGTGTCTTTGACAAGGAGCAGAACGGGTTCATCACCAGCGCTGAGCTCAGGCACATCCTCACCTCACTTGGTTGGTATTTAAAATAAAATAAAGTTAAGAGGTGAAGTGATGCTTAATGTCCTCAGATGTCAGTTGACATATTAGGGACAAGTTGTGACCAGTGCCGAAACACGGTTCAATAATTCTTTACATCCACGGGAACCAGAAGGCTCGTTAGGACGGACAGCTCAGGACGGCCACCTCCACTCTCACACAGCTCCTGAACTATGAAATTAAGAGAGCAGTTGTATAGTTTATCGCGTTATAGGCGTGTTTACACTTTCCCTACATTTGAAGGCCAACCGGTTTAATGGCCACCTGCTTGACACTGTCCAGGTGTATGCTGCGTGTTCTGACGCTCTGTCTACACATTAGCGCTCGAGTCCATCCATCCAGCCACCTCCTGGGGAGCGGGAACGGCTCAGTGGTTAGAACACCAGGCTCGGTTTCTGTATTATGCTTTGTGTAGCCTCAGCACTGAATTCTCATGCAATTCGAAGGGTACGAGCATTCCCCATTTTTTTGGAGAGCTGTGTTGAAATAATTTTTTGTTTGTTTTCACTGAGAACCAAATGAAACAGAAAAGAAATGAAAAGAGTTTTTCTCAAAAATACTACAATTAAAAATTTAAAAAATAAGTGTGCTCTTGTCGGTATTTGAGTGTAAGCAGATCAGATAACATTTGAATGTAGCTGCGGTGTTCCTGCTGGCATCAGTGTGTTGTGACGCAGCCCCACCCTGAGTGAGTGTCGCTGTTGACCTAGATACGGTGGTGTGATGTGCAGGAGAGAAGCTGACCGATGACGAGGTGGACCAGCTGATCCAGGGAGTGGAAGACTCGCAAGGGAACATCAATTATGAAGGTAGGCTCGTTTGTCCATACATGTTTTGCTTCTTCCTCTTTCTTTCACGTTGCTCGACATCCACAGAAGCCACAAAGGCTTATTGGGGAAGGGGGAGGGGTGTGTGAGGTCCATAAATAGCTCATCCCTGCGCTCTGACCTACAGTGTAAAGCCCATTCTTAATTGGGCGAATGTTTCTTCACGAACCTAGTTGGAAGTATTCGGCGAAGCTAGTTGGTTCTTAATTGGGCGAACTTTTCTTCGCAAACCTAGTTGGAAGTATTCGTCGAAGCTATATTCGGGGTCCAAAAAGCTTCGCTCAACATGTTCTGGGAACATTCGCCCTATTCGACGATCATTGCCTCTGATTGGCTGAGAGCAGAGCTCACCTGTGGATGAAGAAAAAATAAAAAATAAAAATGGATGACGGTGTCGCTAGGTTCTTCACTCGCTTTGGAGGGAATTTGTTTATTTGTTGACTTGTGGGAGGCGCAGCCTTGTCTCGGAGACCCAGAATGAGATAGTAGTTAGTTGAATTACCGTGTGAGAGATGATGAAAGTATATTGACTTGACCTGACTGACTTTAGCCTACATTTTCGATCATGCTGTCTGCTGCGCATCTGCCGCAAGTTCAGGTCGAAGCTTGCATCTCATTACAAGCCAGTTGAGAACGAAGTAAAGTTTGGACTGTTCGAACCATATTCGGCGAACTAAAAGTTCAATTAAGAAACGAATCATAGTTCGTCGAAGTGTCCGAAGTATGTTCGGTGCACAAACATTTGCCCAGTTAAGAACGGGCTTTTTATGACCAAAGAGACCATCAGCCACCACCAGAACAATTATATGTTAAGGAGGTAGGGACCTCGCCAGTGTGAAACAAGTTGTGTACTCTGATAGCTATTTGGGCGGAACAAAGTCGCAAAAACAGTGTCCGAAAAAGCAGCTGTTGAGGAACAACTCTGCAGCAAGACTATCCATATAATATGAGAGCACAGCTCCACCTCCCTTTTCTCGATCTCTCCTAGGCTTCTTTCTGTGTAATATTTATTGAAGGGTCTCACTCGTGTATATGAATGTTTTGTTTTATGCTTGTGCATGGATCAGTTTTGTATATTTCACTTGAGACACAGTTATGTTCTGTGGGAAGAGTTTTGAGATGGTTGTTTGCTTATGATAGGGTTTGTTGTCCCAAGATGACCCTTTGTGGCTGACAGAACATTAAAATCCGATTAGTAGCTACCTCTTCTGTGTCTTCTACCCTCAGCGATGGGCAGGACATTGAAATCTACTAAACTGTCTCCTTCTGGTGTTGTTTTTGGCCTGAGGTGGTCCGTTACAATTGAGTTTACAGTCCTCGACTAGAATATCCAAAAGATGCAGTAAAGTTTGAATTAGCACCAGAGTTTACAGCCTTGGCTGTCTCGTTAAGGCTATGAAGTTAGGTACACTCTGAAACAAAATGAGCCCAGAGCATTTGTGTTGATTCGGCTTACAAGGGAATTAACAGCGCTCAGTAGACATTGCACATATTGTAGCATTAGCATGGTCCAAACACATCAACAGTTAAAAAGAAGAGTTCCAGATGTGTACAGCAGAGAAAAGAAGGGCACAGATAGTGTAACAATGTTACACAGATATCGACAGCGGGTCCAGGTGAGATCAAGAGGTGGTGCTGGACCCACAAGTTAGCCCAGAAGAGATCAAGAGTAGGGAGGTGATCCTCTGGTGGAGTTTATGTACCTTGTATTTACATGCATGCCAGGTGAGTTACCATAGGCGACTCAGGTCTTTGTTGTTGTATTTGTGTTGTTTTTCCAGCGCTGATTAACTCCCTTGGGTGTTGATTCTGCACAAGCGCTCTGGGCCTCGTTCTGTTTCAGATTTTTTTAGCTGTTTGTTAGTTAAGATTGCAGCTAATTAAAGTCCTCCACAAAATGGCGTCTCCAATCCTTTTGAGCCTTTTGTCATTTTATGATCCCACCATTGGTGTTTTGCAAGTGAAAAGTTTCACCCATGTGTGTGTGTTTATGTATGTATGTTTCAGATTTGATCAAGATGGTGCGCAATGGGTGAGCAAGGAGAGGAACGTTTAGCCTCCACGTGGTGTTCTCGTTTCTTGAGTCGACCAAATATTTGACTGCCAGCAAGTGCTTCATGATGTCGTCGCATCCATTCTAGACCTGCTTATGCAATTATCATGTATTATTAATCCTACATGTTACATGTTTAAAAACAAAAAACACCAATGTATTGATAGAAAAATAATAAAGTTTGAATTAAACACCACTATCAGTAGATCTCTAGATCTAACTTCACCTCACTTTCAGAAGGGGAGGGGTGGGGATGAGAACTTGGCTGCAGATTTCAGGATGGTGCTGTATAGAAGCAATC
This sequence comes from Alviniconcha marisindica, assembly GCA_018857735.1. Lineage (NCBI taxonomy): Eukaryota > Metazoa > Mollusca > Gastropoda > Provannidae > Alviniconcha > Alviniconcha marisindica. The sequence continues at coordinate 456,317 of JABMCL010003504.1, forward strand.
AGGAAGCCCATACATGCTCTGCCTGTCCCACACATTTTCCCAACAGACGAACCAGAGAGTACTGATTTTTGTTCGTCGGTTGGTTCACATTATCACTCTTCAAGTTGTGTCTGTGCAGAGTTCACTACAGTTGAGGCTGTCAGTTTTCAAGTTTTCCCCTTTCTTGGAAAGCTTGTATAATAATGAGATCTGTGCAAATCACAATATGGAATAATTGCTGTGGAGGTTGTCAGGCATTACACGGGCAGTGCTATGGGAGTTGTTTGGTTGTTAAACTGGCAGAGCGAAGTGTAGTGCCCATGTCCACATGTTTTATACTCTTCATTCTCAGCAAGTTCTGAGCAGTCGCACTGGGTATCCAAATGTTTCAGAGTCCTCTTTCTCAGCCAGTTCTGAGCAGTCTTCACCTTGGGTATCCAAATGTTTCATAGTCTTTCTCAACAAGGTCTGAGCACTCGCCTTCAGTGTCCAAATGTTTCATAGTCTTTCTCAACAAGGTCTGAGCACTCGCCTTCAGTATCCAGATGTTTCATAGTCTTTCTCAACAGGTTCTGAGCACTCACATTGAGTATCCAGATGTTTCACACTCATCTTTTTCGGCATGTTCTGAGCACTCGCATTGGTATTCAAATATTTCATAGTCCTCTTTCTCAGCAAGTTCTAGCACTCACATTTGGTAGAGTTCCCTCTCATACTTCCACTTTTTTCTGGGCTGAAAAAAAAAGGGTGTTCTGTTTCATTTTGTGTGTGTTCTTGTTGTTTGTGTAGTTGAGTCGCGTGCAGTGGTTCAAAATTCTGGAATGGGTGGTAGTTAGCATGAAGCAGTTTACTAACAACTATTGTAAATATACCTCACATCTTTAATAAGTACTTCCGCAATACATACAATAAATCTTAAGTAATCGAACTTTTGATTACGTGTTTGTTCAGTGGGTTGAATTTTGATCGGGCAGAGTTGCCAACCCTTCACTAGACTTTAGCGTAGCAAAATCAGATTTTAAGCATAGCGTACATAATTATATGGTCCTCCTTTGCAATTCGCTTTTGCGGAAATGTGCACCGGAACAGATGTCATGATCAGCTGCAGAGAGAGCGATGTTGTGCACTACAAAGAAATTTGTGAAAAGCGTCTCCGCTCGAATTACGTCACAACCCATAAAAATGAATGGGAAATCTTCAGCGTACTTCCTATCGCTTTTCTTTTGTTGATGTGACGCTTCAAATTGAGGTTGTTCGACGTCGTACATTCCGCCATGGGCGACAGGAAAGTCCCAAGAACTGAAGCAGGTGCTGCACTTCACATGCTTGGCGCTCTGCATTGATCGTACAACGCACAGAAACTTCTGTATAATACTCTTCCCGGAAATTTTGGTGTGCGATTTTTGGGCGAGATTCAACGCTACGATTGGTCAGCTGGTTAAAACGCAAACGCTGATTGGCTGTGGCACAACCAACATCTCAGACACAAAAAGGCACACGCACAAGTTGCTGGCGAATTTGATGCCCACACGAATGCATAGGATCGAAAAGAAAAGAAAAAATGTTTTTTTTTCTGTGGGAGAGCGTAGTGATATGAGCGTAGCAGCGTAGTGCAGTGCCCTTGGGCATAGCAAACTATGGCCGAAATGTAGTGGTTGGCAGTTCTGATTAGGAGTGTGTATTTTTGTTGTGTTTTGTTTGTTTGTTTTCTGAGAGGGTGGGGGGAAGGGGGGGTTCAAAACTCCATCTGGTAAAAACTGCATTGCACTTCAATTTTTTCAGCAGCATGACCAGACCGCTGCTGTCACCTGAATATCAAAGCAACGCAAACGCCCAGACAAAAACCAAATCACACCTTCAGTTATGTGTATAAAAAGTAGTTTATTTACAATCACCTGAACATGATAAAACTATCCTTATCTTACATACACACGCACACACTCTCTCCTGGAATGCATTCCAAAATAAAGCAAGTTAACCCTTTCACTCCCTGATCACACTTTTATAGCCCAACATCCACTCAAATAGGAGTTTAAAAACTACATGTGAAACTTTTTTCTTCTCACAACCAATGAATGAGAAATTGAACCAACATTGACCGTGAAGCAGTTTGATGAGCGATACTGCGAGTATAATATGTACAGTAACAAGGAAACTAAAATGGTACACATGTATGACCTAATATGCACAGTAATGGAGAAAGAATTAGTACGCATGCCTAACCTAGGTCTTTGAATATTGTTTACGTAAACAAATCCACACATGCAATGCACATGCTTGAATATTGTTTACGAAAACAAAATCCGCACGTCTGTCCGCAAGTATTTTGCTCGTCTTGAACCAGAACAGGATATCTGGACAACACCCTATGGTTGAGAAAGCAACTGACTTGTGTCCTTCCTGCACGGCACATTACTTTTGGGGAGGATGAAGATGAAGAAAGAAAGACAAAAGTTCCCCCACCACCCTAGATAAAAGTTCCTGCATTGCACTGCATCGCCAAAAGTACACACACATGCTGCATGCATGTGTAAAGAACACATGCATGCGCTACATACACCTGTAAGGAACATGCGCACACATGCTGCATGCATGTGTAAAGAACACATGCATGCGCTACATACACCTGTAAGGAACGTGTACACACTTCCCCATCTGCCTACAAGAGGGGACAAGTAAGTAACTTGGTTTTTTTACACCCATGTTGGGGGTGGGGGGGACAGACAGAAAAAGACATACCACACTGGCACAACAAAACTGAAATCACTCAAATGACACCATCCCTCAAAGCATTTGATCAACCCCAGGAAACTAAGTGTTTTGGCTCCGGAAGAAGCATTATGCATGTCTTTGAAGGTCTTTAAAAGTTTTGGGGAAATGCGATACGCTTTTCAAGGCCTTCAAAGTCCATGAAAACTGAGTGGGGTCTGTGAAATTTTGTGTCTTCACTCGCTAGGGAAAAACTGTCAGCTTATCATTCTGAAACTGCATTTCCCAAGACTGAACAGTAGTTAAAATATATATATATAAAATAGCTGTGTGAAATCACAAAGAAAGCACTTCATACCAGTTTTGACTTGTAAAGTGTGTTGGCCATCGGATCCAGTAAGGGTTGCGCCCCTTTACTGGATGTATGGACGAGTTGTGTACTTCATGTTGCTTTTCCGTGCCATATTTGGGCATCATACTGGGGTTTTGCCGTTGTGAAAAGTTTGTGAATTTTGAAAGGTTTTTCTGTACGAACCCTGAATAAAGAGTGAGCAGAGATGCACCATTCTGGCTCTGGGAGAACTGGGATCAAGACGTGCGGACAAGCTACGTACAGGGCACTCTGGTTTACACAGCTGTACAGGAACAATACAGGTGGCGTTCCAATGGCAATGGCATACGGTGAGCTGTTACTACCGATGAATGAGGAGACGATTGCAATGAGAATGGGAGCAGCAGAAGGGAATGGCTGGGTAGTTATTCCTGAGCCTGCTTGCTCACGACTAGTCGTATTACCGCTGGTCCTCATTCTTCTGCCATGGGTAGCCCTGAACCTGGTGAGATTTTCAGCATGCAACTTTTTTTTCCTGGGTGTATAATATATATGTGCTATGGCATAATGCCCACTATAGCATTTCCTTTCTTGTCCTTTCAAAGCAGTATTAAGTGGTAAGTTAAGCTACAAAATAACTGTATCATTCTGTAATCATATGGCTATCCTACAATGCCAGCCAATCTTCTGATGAAACATCATTTCATTTAAAAAAGAAGACGACCAAGACGTAAGGCCAAACAGCATCCATGACAATTGGCATGGAATGGATAAAGGTATACACTTCTTTGAGAACTGCTCGTCACAAGACCCGACTCACTTGGATTCTTAAAATGCGCAAGATGGGAGCTGGCATTCTCAACAAAGTCAAAACTATCCTTTATTTTACTTTTTGTTTTTGTTTTTTACATAAAGCTCATTTTCCGATGTGACTGTGTACATTTGCAGATTGCTTTTTTGATATGGCAACTGCTGGCTAAGGGGTTGATCTATTTGTTTTTCTAAGTTTGAAGAACTGTGTTTTAGGAAAATAACTGCAGAGCACACAGTGGACACTAGGCAGTTAGGCATAACCTGTGCAATGCCGTTAACATCTCAGGCAGCATTACTGCAATTACAGGGATAATGCAGGATGGCTCTTACCTGAAATGTTATCCTGAAATGTCACTTCAGGGAGTACAAAAGGCAAAGAACAGAAACCCTGAAGAAAGTGCCCTGTTTTAATTTGCCATCTTGTAACTTTCACATTTAGCATTTTTCCTCTTCACGTAAACCATGTAAACATGTCAAAATATGCATGCAGAAAAAAGTGGCACATCTGCTTAATGCTCTGTTGTAATAGAAAACTGAACCAAAAACAAACCTCCCAAACAAAAGGACATGCAGAAACAGCAGCAAATCAGCAAGTTCTTGTTGAGCAATAAAAAAATAAAAATAAAATAAGAAATAAAACAGTAGACCACTAATCCAATACATAGCACAACTGTACAGATCAGTTTCTCTTCAGTCTTTGATACAAAAATAGTAATTACTTGGCAGCATAAAGAAAAATATGCAGCGAAAATGCCATACAGTTCTGATATGTTATTAATATTATCAATGGTAAACCAAATGAGTGATGCGGAATGATAAGATGAATATTCACATGCATGAAAGCGATTTGATATGTCGCGCAACCTGCCTCTTTCAGAAGCAGCTGGAATGTTTGGCGCAGCAGGAACTGAACTACAAAATCCAGAGTCTGTAGACTTTGACAAAATTACACACTTCTTCCAGACCATACTCAAAAAGAAATCATGTAAAAAAAAAATAAACCTGCTCATCCTAAATCACCTCCCCGTACAAACCCTGAAAAGCATTTTCCACTGTTTAACTGTTGTTTCAGTGTTGCTTTGTAGCTTGATAAAGGGGATTAGCGCGAAAATTTGCACGCTGTGTTTTTGTCCTAAGAACCTTTCATGTGTTTGGATCCTCAACAGCATTGCTAATTAATTTGTTCAAGAATACGTTGGTGCAGAAATCCATAGGAACTCCTCTTCATGTATCAACAAGTTTTCTTTTGTATTCCAGATCTATCTAGCCGTGGACGAGCTAGCCAACCAATCAACCACAAAACTTGGCCAAAATATTTCTTCTTTTTCATCAAAATGTTTTGTAGAGACTGAGAGTGACAAAATTACCCGACCCTACTAAAATCAGGTTTCTTTTTTCTTTTTATCGAAACATTTCAAAGGGACTGTTTACCGACACAATCCTGTGTCAATGGACCGACACTTCTGAGCTCACAGGGTTATCTTTCCAAATTCACCCAACAGTACAATTTTTCTAAATTGACCAAACATCCAGACTCTTAAAGGATGACTGAGGGACCGAGATTTCCAAAGATAATCCAATATCACATGAAGAATTCGTATTTTGTGGTCATATTGGGCAAACCCGTTTGGTTGTAAACAATGGCAGTGTCTGGGTCATCAGCAAATTCCGCGCCCGTCGCCTCCTCCGTTTCGTAATCGCCACCCTCGAACCTCGAGCGGAAGACGAAAATGAGGATGATGATGACAAGGAGGAAGAAGAGAGTGACCGACACTGAAACACAAAAAACAAATTGAACATAACATAATAAAAGTATTAAAACATAACCACCACCATTACTGTTGTGCGTTAATGTATAAGATTGAACAACAGCTTTAATTTCCTGCTGGGAGGAATAAAGTATACTGTTATCACCAAGGCGAGGCCACAAAGCAAGTAGCTCCAACAGATTCCAAGCTAATAATTATTTATTATTTTTTATAGCACCTCAGCAACAATTATATGAGCTCTTAGCATTGTACAAATCAACAAATTCAATCCCCCCCCAAAAAAATCAATATGTTGCTTAAATTAGCCTAAAACAACAATTTAAAAAGATAAATTATTCTTTCTATACATATATCAATATATGTATGCATATTCAAGATTCATTTTAAAACATGGCATATATAGAATATATATACAAATTCAGGCATTAAAACAATCTGCAAATAATGCATTACACACAATGCACATACTACAAACCATGTGCACTCTTAACACAGTATGCCACTTTGAGCACACATAGTTTAGTAAGACATTAATTAAGCAACAATCACTATGTAATCAGTGACAAATAAAAGCAACATAACTAGAACAATATGTCCAGTGTTGTTTTCGGGTTAAACGAAATAAAATATGAAAAAACATATCTGAGCTAAAACGGATCTAGCCTCTACCATCTGCTTTCAAGACCAGGGCCCATACGTATGATGAGCAAACGAACCTAAAGGCGGATGGCCTCTAATCCCCATTTGCTAAAAGAGCCCACAAGTGCGGCTCTTCTGCCCCATGTACAAGTCATCAAAAGCCTCCAAAAATAGCTAGCTGTTTGTGCTATTTTTAGACTGAAAAAGTCCCTTGCTTCACCAACAATGCAAAGCAAGCATCGTCAGAAACTCCAGACTGACCGAACACCGCACGACAGCAGCCATATCAGCTGCAGCGTGTCAAAGTTCATGGTCAAGTCGTGTACGCTTCAGTCTCAATGGAAAAGTCTATGAGATGCGTGAAGAAATATAACGTTATTACTATCCAATTAATCTTTGCATCATTATTACTGTAAGTTCGGCTTTGCTACCCACCTCCGATGATGGCCCGCTCCTCTGAGCTCAGCTGTTTGGTTTCCACGTGGGGGTACGTGACGTTCTGCAGCTCTCCGCGGTTTGGTCGCGTTTTGATTGGCTCCGGCGACACTGTCACTTCCTCAAAGCCGCACATGTCCTCTCGCACCCCATCTGTCCGGGCAGAGCAAGAGGAGTCAGGTTCCAGGAATGAGAACAGCGTGATCGCGTCAATCACAGAAATGCGAACGTCGGCTGCCCAGGCCCCTTCTGCTGGCAAAGCTCGTAGCTTGGCGAACAAAAAGCTGCAGCCAGCGGCTGAGGCTCAAAGCCAGCAATTTTTGAGCGGTGAATAGCTCAGTTGCTTAAGCTCCATTGCTCAGGCTCAGAGCCAAAAAGTTCTTAGAGGTGAACAGCTCAGCTGTTAAGATTGGGAGCTGGGAGCCAGCAAGCTCTGCGTGGTGAATAGCTCAGTTGCTCAGACCCAGACAGTGGTGAATAGCTCAGCTTCTCAGATTCAGAGCCAGAAAGTTATAAGCAGTGAATAGCTCAGTTGCTCAGCCTCAGTGACAGCAATTTCCGAGTGGTGAATAGCTCAGTTGCTCAGACTCAGAGACAGTGGTGAATAGCTCAGTTGCTCAGACTCAGAGACAGTGGTAAATAGCTCAGTTGCTCAGACTCAGAGACAGTGGTGAATAGCTCAGTTGCTCAGACTCAGAGACAGTGGTGAATAGCTCAGTTGCTCAGACTCAGAGATAGTGGTGAATAGCTCAGTTGCTCAGACTCAGAGACAGTGGTGAATAGCTCAGTTGCTCAGACTCAGAGCCAGAAAGTCCTTAGTAGTGAATAGCTACGCTGTTAAGATCGAGAACCAGCAAGTCCTGACCAGTGAATAGCTCAGTTCAGACCGAAACCAGCAAATTCTGAGTGGTGAACAGCTCAGTTGCTCAGACTCAGAGCCAGCAAGTTCTAAGTGGTGAATAGCTCAGCTGCTCAGAGACAGCAATTTCTGAGTGGTGAATAGCTCATTTGCTCAGGCAAGTCCTGAGCAGCAAATAGCTCAGTTCAGACCAAAACCAGCAAGTTATGAGCGGTGAACAGCTCAGCTGAGCCAGCAAACTATGAGTGGTGAATAGCTCAGCTGAGCCAGCAAGCTATGAGCGGTGAACAGCTCAGCCAGCAAGCTATGAGTGGTGAATAGCTCAGCCAGCAAGCTATGAGTGGTGAACAGCTCAGCCAGCAAGCTATGAGTGGTGAACAGCTCAGCCAGCAAGCTATGAGTGGTGAACAGCTCAGCCAGCAAGCTATGAGTGGTGAATAGCTCAGCCAGCAAGCTATGAGCGGTGAACAGCTCAGCCAGCAAGCTATGAGTGGTGAACAGCTCCGCTGAGCCAGCAAGCTATGAGCGGTGAACAGCTCAGCCAGCAAGCTATGAGTGGTGAACAGCTCAGCCAGCAAGCTATGAGCGGTGAACAGCTCAGCCAGCAAGCTATGAGTGGTGAACAGCTCCGCTGAGCCAGCAAGCTATGAGCGGTGAACAGCTCAGCCAGCAAGCTATGAGTGGTGAATAGCTCAGCCAGCAAGCTATGAGCGGTGAACAGCTCAGCCAGCAAGCTATGAGTGGTGAACAGCTCAGCCAGCAAGCTATGAGCGGTGAACAGCTCAGCCAGCAAGCTATGAGTGGTGAATAGCTCAGCCAGCAAGCTATGAGTGGTGAACAGCTCAGCCAGCAAGCTATGAGTGGTGAATAGCTCAGCCAGCAAGCCATGAGCGGTGAACAGCTCAGCCAGCAAGCTATGAGCGGTGAACAGCTCAGCCAGCAAGCCATGAGCGGTGAACAGCTCAGCCAGCAAGCTATGAGTGGTGAACAGCTCCGCTGAGCCAGCAAGCTATGAGCAGTGAACAGCTGAGCCAGCAAGCTATGAGCAGTGAACAGCTCAGCCAGCAAGCTATGAGTGGTGAACAGCTCAGCCAGCAAGCTATGAGTGGTGAATAGCTCAGCCAGCAAGCCATGAGCGGTGAACAGCTCAGCCAGCAAGCTATGAGCGGTGAACAGCTCAGCCAGCAAGCTATGAGCGGTGAACAGCTCAGCCAGCAAGCTATGAGCGGTGAACAGCTCAGTTGCTCCGACTCAGAGACAGCAATTTCTGCGTGGTGCTGCCCTGATATAACCCTAACGGCTGACTGGGCGTAAAACACCAAGTCACTTACTTCAGAGTGGTGAAACACCAGGATACTTACTTACCCAGTGGTGAACAGCTCAGCTGTTAGATTAGGAGCCAGTACATCCTGAGCGACTCACCAGCGCCACTGAGTTGTGTGAACAGGGACGCGGAAGTGGTCTCTTACGTGGCGAGCTGGTCGGCCTTTTGCTTCAGATGGTCTCAGCGCTTGGTTCTCTGGACACTGTGTTTGAGGCTTAGCTGTTCCCTACAACTGTTGGTGCGTGTGCTTGCGTGAGTGCATGATGACACGAGTGTATCCTTACGTCTTTGCAAGCACTCTGGGCCCCTACAAGATGAGTCACCAAAAATAATCTATTATTACCAATAGACATTCATTCCTTAAGGGCTGCCCAGACCTCAGTCGTGAAAGTATCAAGTTACAGAAAGGGTCCAGCGACATCTCCATGGTTACCTTTAGGTACAAGTGTGATGTACTCTGGGCGCGGATCCTGGAAAGCTCTCTTCAGAGGGAAGATGTTGTCCAATTGCATCCGGTAGATGCAGCCCTCGAACCCAAAGTTGGTGTTGGACGTGTCTGGAACCATTCAAAACACCGTTGAACAAACAGTGAAGTCATGCGCAGCGTCACTCTAAATCAGTGACTCCAGCGTTTACATGTGCACGATCTCTTTGATTCCAAATCTGCTGCTCTCATGCATGTTACTCACGCCAAAAAAAAAAGCGGAGCCCTGACACACAAGCTTCCTAAATATAGAAACAAAGAACTTGTGAGCCAGTTTGGCCTAGTGGTAAGGCATTAGGCTGGTAAGCAGAGGGACCTCGGTTTGAATCCGCCTCAGCTCTCCTTTCTCTTCAGAAGTTGTGGTCTGTGGACACTGCCTTGTGACTCTGTCCCTCACAACTGATGAAACATTAAAATGGCTTTCATCACTGCCCATCTTAATGCAGGAGTCATTCTGATGGTGACAGTATAGCGACAGGTATATAATCTCCATCTTCGTTCACCTCCATACTGTCTTCCCCTCCTTCTCCCCATCCCTAATAAGCCTTCTGGATTCTGCGGACGTTAAGCACCATGTTTACTTACCAAAAAATTGGACACCCTTCAGGAATTTTTTTTTTATGCAGGTGAAAATGCCTTTTAAAATTGCAAGACAGGTGTTAGTCTACCCTCTGGAGTCGTGACAAATGGGATGCCCTGGGTTCACCACACTATAAATGTGTTTGCTAGCATCACTGCTGAACTGATGGCAACACTGACCGTTGTTGCCGACATACAGGTACTTCGGTTTGTTCAAGATGGTGTCCGACGAGTCCGACACACTGAAGGTGTGGTCGACTGGGGGATAGTTGTCCACCTGCAAGGAAAAATAACGACAATTAACGTATTTGTACAGCTTAAAATTGCATCTGGCAATCCCAGTCTAAGTGAACTATATATATAATTTATAATAATAAGCTCCCTCCCTCCTCCCTCTTTTTTTATTCTCTCCTCCCTCTCTTTTCATCTCTCCCCCACCCTTTCATCACCCCCCCCCCCCCCCCATTTCATCTCTCTCCTTTTCATCTCCCCCCCTCCCTTTTTTTTCCCCATCTCTCTCCCCCCCTCCCCTTTTTTTTATATCTCTCTCCCACCCTTTTCATCTCTCTCCCCCCCTTTTTCATCTCTCCCCCTCCCTTTCTCCTCTCTTCCCCCCCCCTTTTCATCTCCCCCCACCCTTCATCTCCCCCCCCCCCCTCCTCCTCTACTCACCTGGACAATGACCCTGCGGCCGTTTTCACTCCTGCGAATAGTGACGACGTGCACCTGGGTGTTGGCAAAGTCGATCCCAATGTTGGGCGTGTTGACCTCCTCACGCGTGAAGCCTAAGTCAAACACCAACTTCACCCCACCTGTAACCAACAGCGGAGCACAGATACACCGTGAAAGTGATGATCCACTTTCGAGCACGCAGTCATATCACTACACAGCACAGCACACTGTAAATGACTACACACCACACTGAAAAGGATACTATCTATTTTTGATCACGCAGTCATATGACTACACAGCCCACTGTAAATGACTACACACCACACTGTAAATGACTACACAGCATAGTGTAAATGATTACACAGCACACTGTAAATAACTACACAGCACACTGAAAAGGATACCAGAGCTGCCAACCCTTCACTAGACTTTAGCATAGCAAAATCAGATTTTAAGCGAATTAGATTTTGAGCGTAGTATATATATATCGTCCTTCGCAATTTGCTTTTGCGGAAACGTGTGCCAGAACAGATGTCATGATCGGCTGCAGAGAGGGCAATGTTGTGCACTACAAAGAAATTTGTGAAAAGTGTCTTCGCTTGAGTTACGTCCAAATGCTGTGTGTCTCACAACCCATAAAAATTTATGGGAAATCTTCAGCGTACTTCCTATCGCTTTTCCTTTGTTGATGTGACATTTCGAGTTGACGCATTGTTCGACGTCGTACATTCCGCCATGGGCGACAGAAAAGTCCCAAGAACTGAAGCAGGTGCTGCACTTCACATGCTTGGCGCTCTGCGTTGATCATACAACGCACAGAAACTGTTCTGTATAATACTCTTCCTGGAAATCTTGGTGTGCGTTTTTTTGTGGACAAGATTCATCACCCTGGAGCTCGCTTCCAGCTTCTCATTTCAGCGTGGCAATTTGAAATGATCGAAAACGGAAATCGTCTCGCCAGGAAGTGACGCATAAGAGCAGGAATTAAGCTGAATGCTACAATTGGTCCACTGGTTAAAACGTGAACGCCGATTGGCTGTGGCACAACGGACATCTCAGACACAAGAAAGGCACACGCGTAACCGGTTGCTGGTGAATTTGATGCCCACACGCACGCATGGGATCGAAAATAAACAATTTTTGTTTTTCTGAGGGAGAGAATAGTGATATGAGCATGAGCAGAGCAGCGTAGTGCAGTGCCCGTGAGCGTAGCAAACTACGGTCAAAAGGTAGTGGTTGGCAGCTCTGGGATACTATCTACTTTTGATCACGCAGTCATATGACTGCACAGTACACTGTAAATGACCACACAGCACACTGTAAATGACTACACAGCACACTGTAAAGGATACTATCTACTTTTGATCACGCAGTCATGTGACTACAAAGCACACTGTAAATAACTACACATCACCCTGTAAATGACTACAGAGTACACAGTAAATGACTACACGCTGAAAAGCTTATCCCATTTTCCCAAACTTTCAAAGACCGTGCAAACCTCATCTCACATGAGGGCTATTCAGCACACTTACCATTGTTGTTCATCTCCACTGAGATGTAGTCCGGGGTCTCCACACTTCTTAGCTGCATCAGGATGCCCTGTTTGACCTTGGTGGAGAAGCCGATGGTGACGTACCGGAAGTCGGTGGCCGACAGCCCCTGGTTCTCGTCGAATGTGTATCTCACCATGTAGTTCTGCTTCAGGTTAACGCCCACCTCTGTGAGCCAAACATCATTGGATTCATTCAGTGTCCCACAGTCATGCCTAGCAGTGCCACAGAAGCTATCTCTCTCTCTTTCTCAAACACACACATCTCTCTCTCTTTCTCAAACCTCTCTCTCTTTCTCAAACACACACCACATAAACACACACATCTGTCTCTCGCTCTCTCTCTCAAACACATATTCTCTCTTTTTCACACACACCTGTCTCTCTTTCACCTACACAAACACACACACCTGTCTCTCTACCACACTCACACTCTCTCTCTCACACACACACACACACTCCCTTTTCCCTGACTCGCACACACATCTCTTTCTTACACACACACACATTCTCTTTTCACTGTGTCAGTGGCCGACAGCCCCTGGTTCTCGTCAAACGTGTATTGCACCATGTAGTTCTGCTTCAGGTTAACGCCCACCTCTGTGAGCCAAACATCATTGGGTTTATTCAGTGTCCCACAGTCATGCCTAGCAGTGCTGCAGAAGCTTTCTCTCACTCTCTCTCTCTTTCTCAAACACACACATAAACACCTCTCTCTCTCTCTCTCTTTCTCAAACACACACATAAACACCTCTGTCTCTCTCTTTCTCAAACACACACTCTCTCTCTCTTTTCTTCACACACACACACACACACACACACACACACACACACACACACTGTCTCTCTTTCATACACACACTCTCTCTCTCTCTCTCCCTCACACACATCTCTTTCTTACACACACACACATTCTCTCTTCTCTGCCCCCCCCCCCCCCCCCCCCCCAACCATCTTGTCATCTCTGTCACACACAGAATGTCGTGCACCCCCCCCCCCCCCTCCTTCTCATGAGGGCGGGCTCTCATCAGCATGGTATTTCATCAGGGTGTCACTTCACCAGGACATGCGTTCTACTGCACCCTGCTGAGGTGAGCTGCGGCACCTGCCCCAACCTGTGACCACAAAAAAACAAAACAAAAAAGCCTGAGGAAGTACGCACCCCGTCCGCAGTTCCAGCCTCTCCACGGGGTGTAGGAGCAGTCGCAGGTGTAGCGGGAATAGCCCTCGCGGCAGGTGCCGCCGTTGAAGCAAGGGTTGCTGGCGCACTTGCCCACACAGCCTGGGACACACAACATCAGCAAGTGAGCAGACAGCGAAGTAGTAGTAGTAGTCACTGGATTTTAACGTCCTGTCAACTACACGGGGTCACCTCAGGACAGTCAAACTCAGGTCATAAGCAAACACACATTTCTAAACTCTTCCCTCTTCTGTCAAGTCAATCTACAAAACCGATCACTTCACAAACATAAAACATGCACACACAAACAGACACAAATTTTCGAAGAGTTAGTCCCTTCAATATTACCCCTGTTAAAAGAGCACGTAAGGCTAGGACATGCTGGTATCGCGACCATTCCGTCTAATTTATCGATACCAGGTTAAAGAAAAATATAAAAAAGGAATGGACAGATGCAATAAAAAAAATTTTTTTATATAAATGCATAATGGCAAATACCAGTGCCATATGGCAGCAAGCTGCACATACCACCTACCAACTATCATCTCCTAGCTGCTCAACAAGAGCCATACAAAAATGCCTAACTCTTTAACGAAAAATATTTGAGTTTTCTGGAAAAAAGTCAGGAGAACGGACCATTAGCAGAAAAATGACAAGACAGAAAGAGACCTGATGCTACAGAACGCAGGGTCTGTAGTATTTGTGAATGAACCTCAAAAAAATCAGCCTTCGGACAGCATTGCAAAAAATTACAACAAACTACAATGCGCACATTAAATACACACATAGAGTAGAACAAAGTTTTATTTTCAGGCGAGTCTAACTCACAGGAAAATGCAAGAGAAAATGCAAGGCCAGCATGGAACACACAGGAAAATGTAACATCAGAATGGAATACACAGGATGATGCAAAACACAGGACACTGTAACACCAGCATGGAACACACAGGAAAATGGAACACCAGCATGGAACACACAAGCAAATGGAACTTCAGAATGGAACACACAGGATGGTGTAACACCAGCATGGAACACACAGGATGGTGTAACACCAGCATGGAACACACAGGAAAATGTAACATTAGAATGGAACACACAGGAAAATGTAACATCAGAATGGAACACACAAGATGTTGTAACACCAGCATGGAACACACATGAAAATGTAACATTAGAATGGAACACACAGGAAAATGTAACATCAGAATGGAACACACAGGATGTTGTAACACCAGCATGGAACACACAGGAAAATGTAACACCAGCACGGAACACACAGGATGGTGTAACACCAGTATGGAACACACAGGATGGTGTAACGCCAGCATGGAACACACAGAATGGTGTAACACCAGTATGGAACACACAGGCCAATGTAACACCAGCATGGAACACACAGGCCTATGTAACACCAACATGAAACATACAGGACAAAGTAACACCAGCATGAAACACACAGGACAAAGTAACACCAGCATGAAACACACAGGACAAAGTAACACCAGCACAGAACACACAGGCCAATGTAACACCAGCATGGAACACACAGGATGGCATAACACTAACATGGAACACACAGGACACTGTAACACCTGCATGGAACACACAGGACACTGTAACACCAGCACGAAGACACAGGACAATGTAACACCAGCATGGAACACACTGACACAAACAAACAAATTCTAGCACCCTGAACCACTTCGTACCTCTCACAACACCATATTTCTCTCCCTTCCTGAGCTCGCCGGCCATGTCCATCAGTTTTCCGTTCACCCTCAGGCCTCTCATGCAACCAACGTAGCCATCGTTGTAGTCCACCAGCGCGCCTGTGATCGCACAAACACAAGACAGCATCACCAGAGAGTCACTGCATCTGGAACAATCTCCCCCAAGGCATCTGGCACTCTGCTACTCTCTCTTCCTTCAAAAGCAAACTCAAGGCATCTCTCTTCTCAGAATATTTCAGTTAAACCACATTGTCCTTCACCCCTATCAGTCTGTACAGTGCATGTGTGTGTGTGTATGTGCGTCAGTGTGTGTCAGTGTCAGTGTGTGTGTGTGTGTGTGTGTGTGTGTGTGTGTGTGTGCGTGCATGCATGCATGCGTGAGTGAGTGTACATCTTTTGTATAGTTATGCTTGAACCCTTGTTGATGGCTACATTATGTGGGTTTTTTTGTTTTTCTTTCTAATAACATTTTCCATCTCAATGTACATTATGTGTTATACTATGCTTGTTCAGCACTTTGAGCCGCAAGGTAGGCGCTTTACAAACTTCCATTATTATTATGTTCATGCACCTTCAGTTTGTTGGTATGGAAGGGAGTTTTGTTGGTATGGAAGGGAGTTTTGTAGGTTGGTATGGAAGGGAGTTTTGTTGGTATGGAAGGGAGTGACTAGATGCTCTGCCACATTTCACTGTGCTGTTATCACCCAGCAGTAACCTTTTTTGTTCCTCCTTATCCTTAAAGAAGTGTTTGCAAGTCCAGTGACCAGGTCCTAGCCATGTTCAGTGTTGCTTTACATCCACAGAGACCATGAGGACTGTTAGGGACAGGGAGCCCAGGACGGCCACCTCAACGTTCACACAGCTCCTGAGTTCTGCCAGTCTAGTCAGCCTCTTGACTCACCTACATACAGAGGTGTTTTCAAGTCCAGCAATCGGATCAGATCAGCATCCTCGTTGTTGGTGACCTCGGTGAAGTCGTCGATTCTCATCCAGGCCTGCTTGCGGTTCTTCTCGACGTGAATCGTGTGCCAGCGGTCATCGTTGAGGGGGGCCGGGGACTTGAAAGGAAGCACGTTCACCCCGTTCCCCACATCGTAACGGAACTGGATCGTGTCCGATTCTGCAAAATGAAGTCAAACAAAACAAGTTTCAGCGGACAGAATCTGACAGAGAATGAAGCAACGTACCCGTTCCCCACATCGTAATGGAATGGGATCATGTCCGATTCTGCAAAATGAAGTTGAACAAAATAAGTTTCAGCGGACGCAATCTGAAACAGAATGAGGCCCAGAGCACCTGTGCAACACAGCTCAGGTCTTTGTTGTTGTGTGCGATGTCGTTCCTGGGCTATGCCCTCACTGTACTGGTTGACTGGGCATAAAACACCAAATGACTTATCGACTTTCCAGTGCTAATTAACTCCCTTGTTCAGCTGGCAACAAATCAAGCGGCTCAAAAGATAACATCTGGACACACAGACCGATGGACAGACAGATGGGTACACAGATGTACGTGTTGGTAGACGGACACACCAATGAGCGATATCAATAGACCCCCCCCCCATTAACTTCATTCTGGGAGGGCTGATACAGAACTTTATTATTCATAATGAATGTATAAAATGAACATTGTCCTTTGGGCCCCTCAAATTCCACCCAATAAAAGACAATTAGACAATTCAATATAACAAAGATAAAAGTATGCAAATAAAACGGAGTAAAATATCACTTCTGATAGTAGTAGTAGTAGTAGCAGTAATTGGATTTTAACATCCTGTCAACCACACAGGGTCACCTCAGGACAGTCAAACTCAGGTCATAAGCAAACACACATTTCTAAACTCTTCGCACATATATATATCAACCCTCTGTCAAGTCAATCTACAAAACCAATCACTTCACAAACATAAAACACTTCTGAGATTGACTAATAGCACAGTCCTTACACATATATCAACCCTCTGTCAAGTCAATCTACAAAACCAATCACTTCGCAAACATAAAACACTTCTGAGATTGACTAATAGCACAGTCCTTACACATATTCCTACCCTCCATCGCCTCTCCATTCAAAGCGCAAACAACACCCACACACCCACAAACACAGTACGGTCCACTTACGGAACAGTCGGATCTCGATGAAGTCTGGATCCCCTGTGCAATGAACCATAACGCCATCAGTGGCTGTAGTTTTGAACTGGAACCAGATGTCCCCGGCATTGTTGGCTTCGAAGGTGGGGAACTCCATCGTGGCGTCCGGCATGTTGAATGTCACGGTGTTGTCAAACAGGTCTGCACAGGAATGGGGGACAGTGTCAACAACATCCACAACTCTAGGATCAGTTACCAAAAAGCTACACCATCAAAGAGACATCTTAAAGGAGCTAGCCTTCTCAAAGCAACATCCACAACTCTAGGATCATTACCACCAAGCTAAACCCACCCAAACCCCCGATTCTTTCCAGTTTATTCTTACTCTCAAGACACACTCCTGTCATTATAGCTCGTCATTTTCTTTCCAACTTGTCTTGACTCTCTCTCTCTGTTGCGCATGCGTGCGTGCATGCATGTGTGTGTGTGTGTGTCTGTGCATGTGTGTATGGTTGGGGGTGGTGAGGGCGGGTGCTTGTTGATCTATTTTACACGTTTTAAGAAAGGTCAGCCTTTCAGCACAGCACAACCTTTGAGAAGGCTAGTTAGCACCTTTACAACAAACCCATCAACTTAAAGTTCCCCTACAGGCTGAATCAGTTTCTGAGACGACTAGCACCTCTACAAGGAGTCTGTATGTTGTGAATTTCACCGCCGGGCAGCAAAACACTCACCGTCACCGGTACACTCCAGCTTGCCCAGCTTGTGTCTGGCGATCTTGGTGTCTGTCACCGTACCAGTGTCACCTAGGTGAAGCTCTAAAACCGGCAGGTACTCCTTGTGCACCAGATATCCTGAGAGAAAGAGAGGACAATTTAAAGTTGCATGACCACACTGGTAAAAAATAGTTATCAACAAAGGGAAAAAAATCTAAAATTAAACCCATATTAACAATGAGCAGTAGCCACAATAGTGTGTGTGTGTGTGTGTGTGTGTGTGTGTGTGATGTGGTGTGGTGTGTGTGTGTGTGTGTGTGTGTGTGTGTGTGGTGTGCGCGAGTGTGAGTGCATATATTCTTGCACCGTGCTTGTGTGGACATACATACCTCACACGTGTCAGCAGACAGATGTGTGTGTGTGTGTGTGTGCATGTGTGTGTGTGTGTGTGTGCATATGCACATGAATTCGTGCACACTCTTGTGTGGACATACATACCGCACACGTCAGCAGACAGATGTGTGTGTGTGTGTGCATGTGTGTGTGCATATGCACATGAATTCGTGCACACTCTTGTGTGGACATACGTACTGCACACATGTCAGCAGACAGACAGTTGTCAGACATCTGACAGCCCACACACCCCATCTCTACAAATCACTCACCCATATCTGAGGTCTGGGTGGGCAGGCTGATGTCAGTTACAAAACTGACTGCCCACACACCCCATCTCTACAAATCACTCACCCATATCTGAGGTCTGGGTGGGCAGGCTGATGTCAGTTACAAAACTGACTGCCCACACCTCATTTACAGTGACAAATCACTCACCCATATCTCAGGACTGGGTGGGCAGGCATGTATCACAGTTACAAAACTGACAGCCCACACCCCATCCAGCACACAAATCACTCACCCATATTAGAGGTCTGGGTGGGCATGGCAGCATCACAGCTACAGAATTCACACCCCATCTAGCACCACTAATCACTCACCCATATCCAAGGTCTGGGTGGGCATGGCAGCATCACAGCTATCAAACTCACACCCCATCTAGCACCACAAATCACTCACCCATATCCAAGGTCTGGGTGGGCATGGCAGCATCACAGCTATCAAACTCACACCCCATCTAGCACCACAAATCACTCACCCATATCCAAGGTCTGGGTGGGCATGGCAGCATCACAGCTACAGAACTCACACCCCATCTAGCACCACAAATCACTCACCCATATCCGAGGTATGGGTGGTATCACAGTTACAGAACTCACACCCCCCATCTAGCACCACAAATCACTCACCCATATCCGAGGTATGGGTGGTATCACAGTTACAGAACTCACACACCCCATCTAGCGCCACAAATCGCCCAACCATATCTGAGGTCTGGGTGGTATCACAGCTACAGAACTCACACACCCTATTTAGCGCCACAAATCACCCAACCATATCTGAGGTCTGGGTGGTATCACAGCTACAGAACTCACACACCCCATCTAGCACCAAAAATCACTCACCCATATCTGAGGTCTGGGTGGTTTCACAGCTACAGAACTCACACACCCCACCTAGCGCCACAAATCACTCACCCATATCCGAGGTCTGGGTGGGCAGACCAGCGTCGCAGTTGCATGTCTGACTGCCACTCACACACCCCTTTTCCTCCAGGCCGCAGGCACACTTGCCCGACCCCGGGGCAGCCCCACCCCAGTAGTACATGGGCTGGAATGTGCGCCCCACCCACCAGCCATAAGTCCTCATCATGGGGTCCGTGTTGTCGCTGGCTGAAAGCACAATGACAGTTTTCTTTCTGACACAGCTGCCAAGTCCAACAAGGTTCACATCAAGGGGAGACCCATTCAGAGGCTTTTCAACAATGTTCACCTCCAAGAGACAGTCATATAAATGAAGAAGAATCTCTATCTGTCTGTGTCAACATCATGAAACAGTTCACCTCCAAGAGCCAGTCACATAAATGAAGAAGAATCTCTATCCGTCTGTGTCAACATCATGAAACAGTTCACCTCCAAGAGCCAGTCACATAAATGAAGAAGAATCTCTATCCGTCTGTGTCAACATCATGAAACAGTTCACCTCCAAGAACCAGTCATACAAAGGAAGAATCTCTATCTGTCTGTGTCAACATCATGAAACAGTTCGCCTCCAAGAGCCAGTCATATAAAGGACAAATCTCAAGCTGTCTGTGAAATGAAGAAGAATCTCTACCCGTCTCTGTCAACATCATGAAACAGTTCACCTCCAAGAGCCAGTCATATAAATGAAGAAGAATCTCTATCTGTCTGTGTCAACATCATGAAACAGACCAAGAGGTGTATGACAAACAACACAGAAAAACATACAGCACCAAAGGTTATCCACAGGTGTATGACAAACACCTTGGACAAATATGCAGAAACAAAAAATATATGACAAGCGACTCAGAGAAACATTCAGAACCCAAACACCCCAACAAGTATTTGATAAACAGCACAAAGATACATACAGAACCCAAACAGACCAACAAGCATATATAACAAACAGCACAGAGTACAGAACCCAAACGGACCAACAAGCATATATAACAAACAGCACAGGGTACAGAACCCAAACGGACCAACAAGCATATATAACAAACAGCACAGGGTACAGAACCCAAACAGACCAACAAGCACATATAACAAACAGCACAGGGTACAGCACCAAAACAAACCAACATGTAACAAACAAACAAGAGATTGACTGATTGATTGATTGAACTTTTTTTACACAAGGATAGAGGTTTAGGCACGAATGCCTGTCGTTCAACCTGTCCTTGGAAGAGAGAGAGAGTGTATGTGTGTGTGTGTGTGTGTGTGTGTGTGTGTGTGTGTGTGTGTGTGAGAGAGAGAGAGAGAGTGTGAGAGTGAGTGTGTGCAGACATGCGTGTGTGCGCATACGTATCTGTACATGCATTGCATTTAAAGAATGTGCAAGCGCTTAAGGCCTGGTCAGGTAAGGCACTCTAAGTACCAGTTACTGTCATCATCATTTATCATTATTATCAATGGAGCTCTGGACTCACCGACAGGTGCCAGAAGCTTGGAGTTGTTGCACCTGTACTCAATGTACTGGCGGCAGGAATCGGCACGCTCGATAATGTCCTCCATGGCCTCCATGCTGTGGGTGGCGTACCTGATCATCCGCACGTACGAGCCCGGGTCCTGGTAGCCATTGACGGTGATGTAGTCCTGGCTGTCGTGCCCGATGTACGTTATGATGTTCTGGTCCTCATCTGTAGGGTCAATTATGATGATGATGATGAAGTGATGCTTAATGTCCTCAGATGTCGGCTGACATATTAGGGACAAGCTGTGACCAATGCCAAAGATGGTTCAATAAATCTTTACGTCCACGGATGCCAAAAGGCTCATTAGGACAGACAACCCAGGACGGCCACCTCAACTCTCACACAGCTCCTGAACTATGCAGAAGGGTCAAAGACGTTGGAGCGTATTTATACAAGTAGATCATAATTTTGTCATACCATCGTTTGCTAATGTATCATCTCCTCATCTGCAGTGTCATCCACATCCACCTTCAAAGACTCCTGTAAGTGTACTGCCCTGAACATGCTGGTTTACTTCTAGGAAGATCTGAAGTGTTGAGAAGCTTGAGACACTACCTGCAGGCACAAAGCCATTACACCATCTATCACCTGGAGGAGAGAGGCGTGGAAAGAAGAAGTGCTAGACGATCATGTTTACTTCTAGGAAGATCTGAAGTGTTGAGAAGCCTGAGACACTACCTGCAGGCACAAAGCCATCACACCATCCATCGCCTGGAGGAGAGAGGCGTGGAAAGAAGAAGTGCTAGATGATCTTGTTTACTTCTAGGAAAATCTGAAGTGTTGAGAAGCTTGAGACACTACCTGCGGGCACAAAGCTGTCACACCATCGATCGCCTGGAGGAGAGAGGTGTGGAAAGAAGAAGTGCTAGACGATCTTCCTTGAAAGGACGAGAAAGGGCCATTGTCAATCAGATGAACATCGGAACCGTTTCAAAAGCGACGTTGAGAGACAGGGTGGAGTGCATATGGGCCTTTCCAAGCGTATAGATACCATCTTGAACTGAACTGTCAAAGTTGTTGGAGCGTACCAATAAGGCGATTATAATTCTAGTGTATTTTCTGCCTTCTTTGTTGCTTGACAAAGTTGTTTTCGTTGAAAAGTGGATGATGATCATCATCATCACTTTCACGTAGCACTACTCTCCACTCTCTAGCAGACTCACTGCACTCTTGTCGCATGTGATTCTAAAAGTTGTGCATGTTTCGTATCATCTAATTAAGATAAGCATTCTTTTTCTACCCTTTTACGTGTTTCGATGTTGCAGCAATGTCAAAGGCTGACCACAGAAATGGGTTTGCCTCAAACATGCCCCAAGGTTAACTCAAATGGTTCACCCAGGTAGACTCAGAACATTCACCTCAAGGGTTTACCTAAAAGGGGAAGGCCTCAAAAGGCTGACGGACAAAGCTGCACCTCTATAAAATGTGATGCAATCTTTCAGGTTGCCTGTCAGCAATGTTAAATGCATGCCTACAGTGTTGAGAAGCTTGAGAAAGTTTTATTTGTGAAGTTTTATTTTATGTGATATGCACAGCTTGATGCCAGTGGGATTTTCTCATGTTGTTATCTATTAATGACTTTTTACCAGGATTTCTTTTTTTCTTTTTTTGCTGTTGTTGTAATTAAATGTTTTATGATTGGAGTGAATGTGTGATGAGTGTACTTGGCACCACAAAACATTCCTCGTGCAATCATTGTATTGACACTTGGCAATAAAGTTATATTGTATTACAAAGTACTTGCAAGATTGATCATATATCAGACCAGTTTTGAAGTTGACCAGATAAGGCTTTGAGTTTTTTTGAAAAGGCATCTTTCAGTTTCCCTTTTCTGACATTTTGAGTCAAGGTCAGCAAAAAATAGGGTCAAGGTCATCCAAATTTGCACAACAGCTTTGAAGCCAATGGCAGCTAGCATCATGCCACATCTAAACTCTCTCACTGGAACAGTTTCATGTAAAAAAAAAGAAAAAAAGAAAGAAAGAAAGACATTTTCTCCACTGATGGCCCGTTCGCTGAAAGACAGGTAAGAGAAGCTGGAGAGAAGATGGCTGCACACAAACTCACAAGCGCATACAAGTTAAACAGGGCAAGGAATGATTAATTAAAACTTGTGCTGACCTCTGTCACAGCCGACCTCGAAGGGAGGCAGTGGCCCGGAACCGTCTGGGTCAATCACCGCAAATTCCATCCCTTCAACATTGCTGTATTGCTTGTGCATCTCACACGATACGTGGTGGGCCGCTGCAACAGAGAGAAGTTTATCATGTGCCTGTTCAACCCCTTCAGCATGATACATGGTGAGCTGGTTCAGCTGAATTACTTTATTATGCCAACTTCTTCTTAAACTATTTCAGTTGACTCAGCGTGTGTATGTGTGTGCACTGGTATGCATATATGTGTGTATGTGTATGTGTGTGTGTGCACTGGTATACATATATGTGTGTATGTGTGTGTGTGTGTCTTTGTGCACTGGTATACATATATGTGTGTATGTGTGTGTGTGTGTGTGCACTGGTATACATATATGTGTGTATGTGTATGTGTGTGTTTGTGCACTGGTATACATATATGTGTGTATGTGTATGTTTGTGCACTGGTATACATATGTGTGTGTGTGTGTGTGTGCTGGTATACATATATGTGTGTATGTGTGTGTGTGTGTGTGCACTGGTATACATATATGTATGTGTATGTGTGTGTGCACTGGTATACATATATGTGTGTATGTGTATGTGTGTGTGTGCAATGGTATACATATATGTATGTGTATGTGTGTGTGTGCACTGGTATACATATATGTGTGTATGTGTATGTGTGTGTTTGTGCACAATCGTGAGTGCATGCATGTGTGTGTGTGTGTGAGTGCATGCATGCGTACGCGTCTGTTTCCAACTGTGTGTGTGTGTGTTTGCATGCGTGTGCTGTGTACATGAGTGGTGCATGTGTGAGCGCACACAAATGCAGGTCTAGCTGTTTGGCTTCTTGTGGTTTAAAAATATCCTCGGGTCTCAACACGGGTGGTTCATATCAATTTCCTTACAGTGCGCCAAGCTCTGCTTTATAATGGAAGGTTAGTTCGTTCTTCTCCTTATTACTACTTACAGATGTGACACATCTCCCCTTTGTATCCGGTGGCCTCACAGTTGCAGTCAAACGTGTTCCACGACTGGGTGCAGATTCCACCGTGGTTACACGGGTTGGGGGTGCACCTGCCGAGGAGAATGAAAGATATGTGGATATAAATAAGCACACCGACAGCAACAGATAATGGCACCGATACCCGATATGAAACAGCCAGTCATGAAGTCAACTGCAATGCCATATCTGGGTCAAAGACAAATCAGCAATCACAAATGATGGAGGGTGATGATGGTGGTGACAATGACATTGACAATGAACAAAATGATCTCATAATGATGGGGGTGGTAATAAATAATGGCAAATGACAATGATGATAATGACAACAATATGACAATAGTGATGCTGGTGGTTTTTCACCATGATAATGATGGATGATAAAAGTGAAAAATATGACAATGATGGTGATCACAATCATCATCAATAAAGAACACACAGTTCGCTGCTATGGATTGTACTGCCCTAAACAAGACGCAAAAACAAAAAAAAAGTTATGAAGTAACTGCATATTGAAAACCATGTCACACTTGGTTATTAACAGTTCATTGTGCGGCGGTGAGAGTAAGAGACAGACAGACAGAAAGAGACAGTGAGAGAAAGAGAAAGAGACAGAGACGGAGAGACAGAGAAAGTGAATGAGTGCGAGGAATCAGGACAGCGAGACACAGAAAGAAACAGCCTGGGACAGAAAAAGTGAGAGTGAGAGACGGAGGAACAGGAACGGTAAAGAAAGCACAAACACACAGAAGAAGAAATAGTACAATAGGAAGAAAGCTGAGGGACCAGGTGGGTGTGTGGGGGGGGGGGGGTAAAACTCCTCACCTGTCTCTGATGGCGCAAGTACCCACGTTGGCCCCGATATTGATCCCTCCCTTCGTGAAGACCTCTTCAAAGTCCACCACTCGCCCCGCGACAAAGATGTTGCGCATGCATCCACGGAAACCGTTGAACAACACATGACCACCTGAGAGCGATGGAAAGAAAGCAAGGCCTCATACAGGTCCTGGCAGATCAAATTCAAAGCCTTTCAAGAGCCCGTTTTCGTATTCTTATAGCAAAAAGAAACAACCACTTTTTACAACAACAAAACACTACTGAACTGATGCAAGAGTAGGAGATCACACCATTGATTGCCTGGAGAAGAGGCGTGGAAAGAGGGAGCACCCGATGACCTTCCTTGAAAGGACGAGAGAGGGCCATCGTCAGTCAGACGAACAGTGGAACTGTTTCAAAGGCAACGCTGGGGAAACTTTTGAGAGATGGGGTGGAGCGCATATGGGCTTTTCTGAGTGCATAGATACCATCTTGAACTGAACTGATGTAGGAGTTGGAATAGCAAGACTAGACAGAGACAGCGTGGATAGGCCGGCCCAAAGGCTTCTTTTTTGTTTAGATCCAAACACAAAAAGGTTCAAACGAACGCTTATTTATTTTAGAACGCTAGCAGTCATTCTGTTTAAGATTTTTCTTCTTTAAAAAAAAAAAGACATTTGCATCAGAAACAGCAGGATGGGAGAGTCAGTGTCAAGACAAGCGACAGAACACCACTTCCTCCAAAAGAATTTAACGATTTTCAAATACAGTGTGTAGTTCTGACTGATTTTCAAGCACCAAACACATAAACGGTTAAAAAGAATGCTAATTTTAATGGACAATATAAAATGTGCTTGTTTGATGCGCACACATTTTGCATTGTCCATTAAAAATTAGCATTCCAACAAGAATTTTTCGAAGAAGGTGAAAACAGCCTTTTAAATTGCAAGACATGGGTAAGTATATTCCCCAGTCATTAAAAATGGGGCACCTTGCACCACTGACCTCAACCAGGATTAGAGAAATTAATAATACATATATATATACAAACAGGAAAAATTGTCCTTGCGTTCATCAAAACCACATCTGTGACTAAAAGCCAAAGACTAGTTAAGTTACTACAATTTTGAAACTATGAAGCCTGATTGATAAATGTCAATGCCTTTTTCCATATATTGAAATCTTGCTTACCAATGTAATACATGCTTGCTGGGGTGATGTCCAGCTCACGGTTTGAGACCTTGACATTGCGATCGACCGTGCAGTTCACCTTTTTGTTTGTGACCTCAATCTTCAGTTTGTGCCACAGCCCATCCGCAAATCCATCAGACACTCGAGTGACATCATCTGTTTTGGGCGATATTCATTGATAATGTAATAAGCGTGTTACAAGTGAGAAGAAAATTCACACATAAAAACAGTGTTAACACACCCACACCTGGCCGCATATCCATCAGATGCTCAAGTGACATCATCTCTTGTGGAAATATGCATCCATAATGTGATATGCGTATTACAAGTGATATGAAAATCAATACATGACAACAGCGTTAAGACACCCAGACACACACACATGGGTCCTGTATGCACCAACTCAGACAGTGACATAAACACACATCTGCTATGCTATGCATGCACACGCACACACACAAACATGCTATAAATGACTCAAAGGGTTAAACCCTTGTCTGACAACAAAGGTGAACATCACCGTATGTGTAATCAACTGAGCCGCGCGCACACACACAGAAGTATAACAGTTAACACTCACATGCTTTCCTACTCAGGCGCATTACACACACTCATTTGCCCATCCTGCTTGTTCAGTTGTTGCCTGCGTTCTCTTACGAGAAATTACAGGCATGATCAGCGATCTTTTAATCATGTGTCTATTCTGCAATAATGCTGCACTGCAATACTGCACCTGGAGATGACCTGTCGCACCAGCCAATAATATGACTTTTCACAGACCACCTCAAAGGTCAAAGAAGTCACTAAAAGTCAAAGTGGTCTGCATGTTTCCAAAGCGAAATCTCAAATCACTTGGACGACGTTCTTTCAGTTTCATGGCACCACCTCTCTGGAATTCTCTGCCGGCCACTCTAAGAAATGTACCAACACTGTCTCAATTCAAATCGCAGCTGAAAACCTTCTCGTTTGCCCAGGTCTTCCTGTAGAATCTGAAGAAAGGTGTGTCTGTATGTGGCAGTTGCATGCGGATGGATGCATATGGATAGGGAGAGGGGGGAGTGAAGGGGGAGGGAGAGAGCATGAGAGATCTAGGCAAGAGAAGGAGGCACGGGTTGGGTGGGTGAAAAGACAGATTCAGATTGGTGTTGAGATCATTAATATTTCGTTAATTGTTGTATGAGTGGAAGAGCAGAGACTGGTGTGCGCGTGTCATTGTGTGTGTGTGTATTGTTTCAATAGGGGATAATGGTAATTTAAGCTACAATAATTAAGGTTTTGTTTGCTGAAATGTATGTTAATGTGGTTTTTGTGATAAGATGTTTGTACAGCGCAGTGAGTTTAACTCTGGTTAAAGAATAGCGCTTTATAAGATAGATTTATTATTATTATTATGTATGATACATAACAACTTCCACACAAAACTGAGCACGTTCACAGTGCCAGTGTTCACCCTTTTCTCTTCTGCAGGCACTATGAGCACATTCTCTGAATGGAGCATTCTGTACTTGTTTGTTTGTGTGTGCATGTGTGTGTGTGTGTGTGCACTCTGTAAATTGGTATTATATTACGAAACTATGGAACTGATCAGGGTTGGTCATGACTACAAAGCCAACTGTCTGGTCATTTTAATAATAACGTAATCTTTTATGTGCTGTTTCTCCAGACTGGAGCACAAAGCAAAGACCCAAAACATAGTAACAAAAAAAAAAAAAATCCACTCGTGCACGCGTGCGAGCACACACTCACACTCAATAGGACAGCTTGAAGTTTAAAAGACTGAGAGAAAAAGAAAAAAAAACACTGAAACAAAATCAACAAATGAGCAGCCACTCACTGTTTCTAACCACATCCTCGATCACTTGGCCAGTGTTGGACACAATCCTGTAGGCCACAAAACCGTCTTGATTGATCATCACCTGAAAGCACACAAGGTACTTTGTTCAAGAAATAAAACAACAGCAACAAAATTGTGTCGTTCACAAATCCATTTTCACTGATCATCACCTGAAAGCACACAAGAAATGAACCAAGGGAAAAAAAGGAAAAAAAAACTAGCAGGCAACCCATTGATCACCACCTGAAAGTGAAAGCACACAAGTTGTAAGAAGTAAGCAACCCCATCTTCAATTCATCTGAAACCACAAAAGTAAATTTTAAAAAATATTTAATTACAGAAAACTCCCACTAAATATCAACGCAAAAGGATCATGAAAATATTAATAACCTAAAAATGGGAAAAAAAATAATGTTTTGTTACCGGATAAGTAAGTAACTTGGTGTTTTATGCCCAGTCGATCATTACGGTTATATCAGGGTGAATTGTTACCTGGTGATTGTAATAGATACAAACATGCACATTTAAATACACTAGTAATAAGGAAAACAGAACATTTTTATGCTGCGCACTGAGAAACAGTAGGACTTAGCTAATTATACTTAATAACTTAAATACTAGTTATGACACAGTCACCATTGTTAACTTAAATGAGAGTTGCAGCACAGTCGCTATTCAGTATTGTTAGCGTCACGTAACTTAAGTTGTGGAAAGAGTTTGCAAAAATGCACGGCATTGATCAATACTGAATATTCAATAGGATGTAAACCTTTCATCACACATTACACAACATACACATTACACAATGTAAGTAATTGTTTTTAACACCAACACAGCTTCACAGGACACATTAGGGTCATCTGAAGTACACAATGATGACAATCAATAATCAAAATGCACTAAAACTACTTTTCACCACTAATTCTTTCTTTACAATTTAAGCTGAATAATGCCACCAACCAACCAACTACCAATTCAGTAATAGCACTGTCATTCCTGTCATAACTAACACACAAGGGAGTTAATTACCTCTCAAAAGACACCACACAAACACAACTAAGACCTAAGCCACCAACAGCAGCTCTCACCTGGCATGCAAGTAAACACAAGGTACATAACTCCATAAGAGCTACTCCCTTGTATGCACTGTTGACTGAGCTGAGAGCTCTGGGCCCTCTTCTTGTCGTATGTTTCTGACACTATTATAACTTACTCAGTACCCTCCCCTTCACTTTCATATATATATATATATATATATATATATATATCTCTTTTTTTACAATTTTAGCACATTAATATTTTTAGTAATGATACACCAACAATTAAACAGCAAACAACCCAGGGTAGGTTCAGAGGATCTAGAAAGGCTCAATATTCACTAAGGATTTTAACCTTTGCTGCGGCCTTGACATAAACATTTTTGCCCACCATGAAGATGCTGTGTCCCTCCTAAAGCCTGTTCGTAACTGGGCGAATGTTTCTTCGCTGAACATACATCGGACACTTCGACGAACTATGATTCGGTTCTTAATTGAACTTTTATTTCGCCGAACGTGGTTCGGACACCTCGACGAACTTTACTTCGTTCTCAATTGGCTTGTAATGAGATGCAAGCTTCGGCCCGAACTTGCGGCAGACAGCATGATTGAAAATGTAGGCTAAAGTCAAGACAGGTCAAGTCAATATACTTTAATCATCCCTCACAGGGTAATTCAACTAGCAACTATCTCATTCTGGGTCCCCGAGACAAGGCTGCGCCTCCCACAAGTCAACAAATTCCCTCCAAAGCGAGTGAAGAACCTAGCGACACCGTCATCCATTTTAATTTTTATTTCTTCTTCATCCACAGGAGAGCTCTGCTCTCAGCCAATCAGAGGCAATGTTCGTCGAATAGTATGAATGTTCCCAGAACATGTTGAGCGAAGCTTTTTGGACCCCGAATACAGCTTCATCGCAGTTCGACGAATACTTCCAACTAGGTTCGCAAAGAAAAGTTTGCCCAATTAAGAACCAAGCAGGTTCGCCGAATACGTCCAGCTAGGTTCGCAAACAAGCATTCGCCCAATTAAGAACGGGCTTAAGTGTGACTGTTTGTTAGTTCACTCAACGGAGCACTCTGAGACCAAGCTGTGCTGCAAAGGGCTCTGCAGTTGAATGGGATACTATCCAGACCAAAAGTGTAATACCCCTCTCTTCCCCCCCCCCCCCCCCCCCCCCATGCACAAACCAGTGCATGCAGGAGTGGGGAGAAGGGAAAGAAAAGAAAAAAACATTTTGCTTTTACATGACAACTGAAACTTTCTGGGCAAGTAGACACAGACAGTGACATTGATTAAAAAGCTTAGAAGTGTAGCATAGTGCAATTCTGTGCCAGTTAGCGACACAAGTGTTGATGTTACTGTTACTTCTTTTTTTTTAAATCACAATCTACCCAGTAAACATGCTGGATCTGATTCAGAAGTGTTCTGGTTACAGCCCTTTAAGGCCAACGTGCAGCCGGAATAGGACCGGATCCGACTTCCCGCACCCGATTCGGTTTTGTTTTTCCAAAGGCCCGGATCATACTGTGCAAAACCAGCCCAGATCCGATCTGGATGGCCTGGTCAGGTTTTAGCCAAACGAATCTGGTCTGGAAGCAAGCCAGTGTGCAAGTATCACTGGGCCTGGCTCATACTGTGCAAACCTGGCCCAGATCTGATTTGGTTCTGGCCGTTTCAGTGACTGTGTCAGGTCTTGGCCAAACAGATCCGGTCCAGAAGCAAGCTGGTGTGCAAGATTCATCAGGCTCACTTCTGGCCAATGCTTCCGAGCCAATCCAGTATGTATACTGGGTAAAAACCTGACACTTTCAACTAGTTATCAGCTGATTGATGCTGTGATAGGCACATCTACTTCTCACTCTTTTCAAACCAATTTGAAGTGTCACGGGGCTTGGCAACCAGTCAAAAACGTTAGGACATGTCCAAGGCAATAAAATACCTTGGTGCTGATGAGAACCCCCCCCCCCCCCCCCCCCCAGATGAGATGTCCAGCACAGGCGATACGTTCACTTGGTTAGAGTGAGTGTGCCTCTCACCTGTCTAAGCAACCCTGCTACAGGCTTCTATCATCTGTGACACATTCTTCCTCTACAATTCTGCCTTTGCTGACGGGTATCCGTCATCTTGCCCACGTGCTCACTGTACCCCCAACAAAAGCGCACCTACTCTGTGCTACACCCGCAGGCCTGGACCTATATATACAGGCCATGCCTGTAGGCGCTTACTGAGTGCAGTCCCCTGGATTTCCGAAGATCGTCTACTTGATTCACTTTTCAAAGCAAACACCTGCAGCCGACACAACAATATACCTCTGAGACTGCGGCAGTTTAATGCCATGTTGTCCCCCAAGAGGTACTGGTGAAACCAGTTTAATGCCAAGTTGTCCCCCAAGAGGTACTGGTGAAACCAGTTTAATGCCAAGTTGTCCCCCAAGAGGTACTGGTGAAACCAGTTTAATGCCAAGTTGTCCCCCAAGAGGTACTGGTGAAACCAGTTTAATGCCAAGTTGTCCCCCAAGAGGTACTGGTGAAACCAGTGTAATGCCATGTTCTCCCCCAAGAGGTACTGGCAGGGACCGAGATCCCAGAAGGTGGAGGAAGGGGGAGACTATACCTAACACTGCACTGTCACCACCACAGTGGTGCTTCACTAAGGCTAGCACTAGCAGCGATATCAACCATCCTAATGTTACATTAACTGTGAGGGACAAAGTCACAAGATAGTGTCAATAAGCCACAACTTTTTCAAGAGAAAGGAGAGCTGAAGCGGATTCGAACCGCAGCCCTTCTGCTCACCAGCCTGAAGCCTTACCACTAGGCCAAACCAACTCACATGACTGAGGCAGATGCCTGTATATATAATAAAACATACCTATGACATTAGGGTGAAAATGATCACTGCAGATGAAAAACAGCACACGTGATTTTTGTTTCACTTTGATGGTGAAAATATTGTGAGTGGTTATAAAAGCAACATGGCCTGATATATTCTGAGTTGTCTGTGTTGTTACAAACTTACTGCCATTTCAGCACCTATGAAGAACGATCGGTTAGCTCATAGTTTTCTGAGACCTACGGCATTTCGTGCAGGCAACACAACACGTCACATCCACAAATCTGGAGAAACTGACAATGCAGTGATGCCACGACAACCACCGCCATCAGCTTACCCACAACTCTGAAGCCGGCAGGTTATTCTCTTGCTGTCAACAGGTCAATAACACAAATATGCTCTTGCTGTCAACAGGTCAATAACACAAATGCACTCTTACTGTCAACAGATCAACAACATGAATATGCTCCCACTTTCAACAGGTCAATAACACAATCTAGCTGTCAAGAGGTCAACAACACAAATATGCTCTTGCTGTCAACAGGTCAACAACACAAATACACTCTTGCTGTCAACAGGTCAACAACACAAATATGCTCTTGCTGTCAACAGGTCAATAACACAAATATGCTCTTGCTGTCAACAGTTCAACAACATGAATATGCTTTCACTGTCAACAGGTCAACAACACAAATGGAACTAGAAACTATATGACTAAGGGCAGTGCATTATCAAAACCAAAACTGATAAAGGGCTAGCTGGTGAATACTATCATAAACCACGGAACTGATGGTCATTGTGTGTGTGTGTGTGCACGCACGTGCGTGCATGTGTGCATGAGTGTGTGTATGCATCTGTATGCATCTGTGTTTGTGGGTATGCAAACATGTATGAATGTGCGTGTGTGCACATGTATGTGCTGGGATGGGGGAATGGGGAAGCTTATGTGAAAAATATAAAAAAACATCAGAGAAAGGACAACTACAGGTGTGACAAACTTCCTGAACGTCAGTCTCGACAGCTACAGGTATGACAAACTTCCTGACCATCTGTCTTGATAGCTACAGGTGTGACAAACTACTTGAAGGTCAGTCTCGACAGCTACATGTATGACAAACTTCCTGACCATCTGTCTCGACAGCTACAGGTATGACAAACGTCCTGTGATCATCTGTCTCGACAGCTACAGGTATGACAAACGTCCTGTGATCATCTGTCTTGACAGGTACAGGTATGACAAACTTCCTGGCCATCCATCTCGACAGCTACAGGTATGACAAACTTCCTGACCATCTGTCTCGACAGCTACAGGTATGACAAACGTCCTGTGATCATCTGTCTCGACAGCCACAGGTATGACAAACGTCCTGTGATCATCTGTCTCGACAGCTACAGGTATGACAAACGTCCTGTGATCATCTGTCTTGACAGGTACAGGTATGACAAACTTCCTGGCCATCCATCTCGACAGCTACAGGTATGCCGTCACTATCATTCTTCTGCGACATGGCGTGACAGGCCCTGATGACTCTCAGTCTTGCTGATGTAATAATTCTCACTGGGCAAAAAATTCATACGGCCCCCTGGCAGCTGGGTGATGACAGGTAATGAAAACAAACTGACCGTCAGTCCCGTGTTCTCCTGCGACATGGGATGGTAGACCAGCAGCCCGTCCTCGTCGTGTGTGCGGAATTCAAACTGGGCCTGGATGCCAATGCTGGAGGATGTCTCGATGATCAGGTGCGACTCCAGGGAAGGGAAGGTGACAGGTGTGGCTGCTGTTCCCTGGGAAGGACAAGAGGGACAGGTGATGATGATAGCAGCTGAAGGTGAAACTCTTGAGGCAGAATGGATATAAATGTACACTTACACTGCATCACTTGACAGCACACTTACATTATAACACTTCACAGCCGTCCGCTTCAAACAGCGGTGGACACACACACCAGCATATAAACACAGGACACAAACAAACCAAAGGCAGTGCCCAATTCATTCAAAATAGGGACGGAGGTATTTGTCCACTTTGCCCAGACACCATGATGGACTCACACACACATATGCAGAAACTACAGTACATGCATGCATGCACACACACTGTCACTTACACACACCCTAAAACAGTCACTCACATGCACACTAACACAGTCACTCACACACATACTAACACAGTCACATGCACACTAACACAGTCACTCACACGCACACTAACACAGTCACTCACACGCACACTAACACAGTCACTCACATGCACACTAACACAGTCACTCACATGCACACAACCAGTCACCACATTAACACAGTCACTCACATGCACACACACGAACAGTCACCACATTAACACAGTCACTCACATACACATACACTGTCACCACACTAACAGTCACTCACACACTGTCACCACACTAACAGTCACTCACATACACATACACTGTCACCACACAAACAGTCACTCACACACTGTCACCACACTAACAGTCACTCACATACACATACACTGTCACCACACAAACAGTCACTCACATACTCACACACTGTCACCACATTAACAGTCACTCACATACACAGTCACCACACAAACAGTCACTCACATACTCACACACTGTCACCACACTAACAGTCACTCACATACATACTGTCACCACACTAACAGTCACTCACATAGACACACACTGTCACCACACTAACAGTCACTCACATACACACACACTGTCACCACACTAACAGTCACTCACATACACACACACTGTCACCACACTAACAGTCACTCACATACACACACACTGTCACCACACTAACAGACACTCACATACACACACACTGTCACCACACTAACAGTCACTCACATACACACACACTGTCACCACACTAACAGTCACTCACATACACACACACTGTCACCACACTAACAGTCACTCACACAGTCACCACACTAAGTCACTCACATACACACACACTGTCACCACACTAACAGTCACTCACATGCACACACACACACACACAGTCACCACATTAACACAGTAACTCACATGCACATACACACACCATCACCACACTAACAGTCACTCACATACACACACCATCACCACACTAACAGTCACTCACATACACACACACAGTCACCACACTAACAGTCACTCACATACACACACACACACACACCGTCACCACACTAACAGTCACTCACATGCACACACACCGCCACCACACTAACAGTCACTCACATACACACACACACACCGTCACCACACTAACAGTCACTCACATACACACACACCGTCACCACACTAACAGTCACTCACACACACACCGTCACCACACTAGCAGTCATTCACATGCACAAGTACACACACACTCACCGCACAGTAGCTGCCCACTTCACCAAACACAGTAATGGAGGGGATGCGAGGTTCACTCAGGGCATCACGCAGGAGTTTGGCGCCGTTGAGATTGACATTTTGCACACAGCCGTTGAAGTTGTACTTGACCTTGATTCCATCCTGCATGAAGTGCTCCAGGCCACCAATGTTGATCTGGAAGCAACAATTAGTTAATTAGTAACTGGATTTTAATATCCTGTCAACCACACAGGGTCACTTCACGACAATCAAACTCTGTCATGAGTATTTCGGTATCCGTTCCACCCCGTGTTACCGCAGTAGCACGTAAAAGATCACGGTCATTCTGCCAAAAGTGCTGGTGGCAGGTTACAGCTAAACATGCATACACCTTATGTATGTGGCTTTGCATGATGTGATATGGAGCATGGTTGTATGGTGTACACAGAACTTGCGCCGAGACGGCTGCAGTTTCATGTGGCACCAGCCCTGCCAGCGCTGTAAGTACACCGCTTCGGTGGATATTAAAAAAACGCGCCATAAAAAGCT
Organism: Alviniconcha marisindica; assembly: GCA_018857735.1. Lineage (NCBI taxonomy): Eukaryota > Metazoa > Mollusca > Gastropoda > Provannidae > Alviniconcha > Alviniconcha marisindica. The sequence continues at coordinate 492,025 of JABMCL010003504.1, forward strand.
AGTCACTCATGTAGAACCACATGCAAGCGCAGTGAGTCTGCTCGAGAGAGCGGAGAATAGCGCTATATAAGCAATCATCTTCTCCATCTCATTTTCCATAGTTTTTTCACTGTTTAACTGTCATTCAAGTGTTGTTTTGTAGCTTGATAAAAGGGACTACCCACAAAAATTAACATGTAATGTTTTGTCCTAATAAACAGCATTCTTTTGAATCTTTTATGTGTTTGATTGCCCTGATATGCGACTGGTGTGTGTGTGTGTGTGTGTGTGTGTGTTTGTGTGTATGCATGTGCAATTCTGTGTTTGCGTGCGTGTGTGCGTGCATTCATGTTGTATGCACTGAATGTTGACAAATACGTATTTGTAGAGAACATGTAAGCGCTTAGTGCCTGTGCGGGTTCGGCGCTCAAAGTATTCACTATTATTATTATTCTGTCATAAGCAAATGTACATTTCAAAACTCTTCCCATATGTAAACCCTTTCCCAAGTCAAACCCACAAAACCATAAAACAAAACACATACACAGAAATAATCAAACGCAAGTCCTCAAAGAGCTCACAATCATCAAACGTGCGTCCTCAGAGCTATTCCCTTCACTGGCAATATTAACATTTTCAGCCCTGGCACTTTGATGACCTCAAACGTTATACACAGGCATAACAAGGTACGAATTTGTGTGAAGCTAGTTGTTTTAGTATATAATTAGTTCACACGAAACCACTGTCTACACACACAAATGCATACACACACTGTACAGACTGATAGGGTGTGGATGACAGTGTTGATTAGATGAATTAATTGTTTGGTTCTGAGGAGTTTGTGTTTGAAAATGAAAGAAGATCCCACCCAAAGTAGTAGAGTGCCTAACATCACAGAGAAAATGAAAACAGAAACAAAAACAATTTAAACAAATTTAAAAAAAGAGAAACCACTATGTATTTATCCAGAAGGTTCCATCCAAAGTTTATGTGTATGTGTTGTTGTTTTTAAATTTGTATGTGTATGTGAGTGTTTTTTTAAACATTTTTATGTTTGTGTGAGTGTTTAAAAAAAAAAAATGTTTATGTGCATGTGAGTGTTTTGTTGTTGTATCTGTGTGTGCAACATACACCACAGAAAAAAGGAAAACACAAACAAAAATAACTGAAACAATTTTGGAAGGTCAATGGATCCTTACGTATTTATCCAGATCCTGGCGATAGAAGAGTCCACTGGAAGTAACTCGGTGTTTTATGCCCAGTCAACCATTGCAGTTATATCAGGGTGACAGAGAAAAGGAAAACACAAACAAAAAATTACTGAAACAATGCTAGGGGGTCAATGGATCCTTACGTATTTATCCAGATCCAGTCGATAGAAGAGTCCATTGGTTTCCAGTTCACTGACAAGACGATCGACCACGACCTTCAGCCTGTGCCGGTCTCGCTTGATGATGACATCATGCCACTGGTCGTCATCAAGGAGACTGCCAGCTGTGACCTCGGTTATGCCCCGCACTGTCTGTGTCGATCCTGGTAGGAAAGAAACAAAGTGAATGGCATGAAACAGAGAATAAGCATGTCAACTACAAGGAAAAAAATGAATGCATGTTAGAGGCATGGATGAATGAACAAACGTGTACACACACGCACGCAGGTGCACGCACAGGGATATATGCATATGTGCAGATGTGTGCATACTTATGTATCATGCAGGCACTAAGTAGGTAGGTAACTTCGTGTTTCACGCCCAGTCAACCATTACGGTTACATCAGAGTGAAGGCACAAAGATGAAGACGAAGAAGAAGAAGAAGAAGTATGGTTATATCAGGGTGAAGAAGGAGAATAACAACAGCAACAACTGACCCAAGTCAATAGTGAAGTTGAGATATCCTCTGTGCAACTGCAGAGCAATGAAGTCTCCCTGGTTACCGCTGGAGTAGAAGATAACCCCGTGGGGACTGTTGGTTTTGAACCTCAGTTCCAGCAGGTCTGTGGTGGTTTGGACTGCCTGCTGACTCAGGTCATACTGGATGTAACCAGTTCCCAGGAAATTGGATGTGTAGGCAGCTAAAGAAAAGAAAAAAGGATCTTTTTTTAACATTTTGTGAACGCGATCTAACATTTTCACACTCACACAAGCAAACATATATATTATATGCACACATACATGATGTATACACTCATAGACAAAGATCTGAAATGCAAACAGGTAAACATACAGTGATACACACACACACACAGATACAGTAACACAGCTGGGTATGTTAAAAAACAACAACAAACCACAGTCACATACACATAAAATAAAGATCATGCAAACACATCCATACACACTGACACATATGTACATGCAGACACACACACACACACATGCATGATGCCACAACACATGCTCACAATATCTGATCCAAAAATTCAAAAGCTTAGGACATAATTATCTATAATATAAAGAATGTTCTCTGAAAACATTCTTTGAAAATTAAGAACCTTACAGACTCCCCGAATTCAGCCTGGCAGCAACTTTGTTTTTTTAACCTTTATTTCTGGCAGCCTCATATTTGCCAGAAAACAAACAGGTCACAGAAGCATAATAACATCCAGAGAAAATCACTCTTTTATTCCTGAAGTCAACGTATAAACCAACATTTGTGCTGAAGCTGCAAACTATGTTCCCTGTTGCATTGATTCTTTGAATTTAAAAAAGAAATCAGAAATGAATGAGGTTTGTAAATGTTGCAGGCCTTGTCCAACTGCAAAAATGTGTTCAGACATTACGCTGATTAAAATTTCTTTAAAAAAAAAAGGTTTTGGACATTTTGAAGACATATATATAGGTCTAGTCACTTAAGTCCAGCACTCATATAAATTATAATAATAATAATAACAATGGGTACTTGGAGCACCTAACCCACACAGGCCCTAAGTGTTTCTACATTCTTTAAATGTGCAAGTACATTTTCAAGATTCAACGCATACAACACACACACACACACCTCAAGACAACGGGACTAAAAAAAAATTGTTTGTTGTTGATGAGATATAGGTTTTCAAAGAAGATTTAACAGAAGTGACACATGTATGACATGAATTTCCAGATGCACGAGCATGCACAGACACAATGCCCACCCCCGCCACCACCCCCCACACACAGCAGTCTCGTATCACTCACTGTAGAGGCATCCAGTCAGCTCCACCCTCATGGAGATGAGCATGTTCCAGCGCTGGGGGTTGAAACGGACGTACTTCACCACAATGGGGTACACCAAGGTCAGGATCTTCTCCCCGCTGTCGTCTACGTTACCCATGAATATCTGATGGACAAGCAAAATTTACAAAAATTTAGATAACGATAACCACAGACTGGCAGAGAGAGATCACTGCAGTTGAGATTTCAAGAAACACAAAACCAACAAACAAGGGAATTATTTAGACATGACAGAAGTACAACAATGCAGACCTGAATTGCCTACGGTAACTCTCATCTGATATGCAAGAAAATAAATACAATCACATGGTACATAAACTTTCCGACTCAGTTGCATCCTTCCACACACGGCCCAGGTCACACTGTGCAAAATCAGCCTAGATCAGGATCAGATCATAACAAGCCCAGATCATATTGTACAAAATCAGCCTAGATCAGGACCAGATCATAACAAACCCAGATCATATTGTACAAAATCAGCCTAGATCAGGATCAGATCATAACAAACCCAGATCATATTGTGCAAAATCAGCCTAGGTCATAACAAGCCCAGATCATATTGTGCAAAATCAGCCTAGGTCATAACAAGCCCAGATCATATTGTGCAAAATCAGCCTAGGTCATAACAAGCCCAGATCATATTGTGCAAAATCAGCCTAGATCAGGATCAGATCATAACAAGCCCAGATCATATTGTGTAAAACCAACCAGGATCCAACTTGGTTCTGACTGTGTCAGGTTTGGACCAAATGGATCTCATCCGGTATGCAAGTATCATCCAGCCTGCTTCTGGCCCATGCTTCCGAGCCAGTCAGGATCGGATGCTAATCAGATCCAACCTGTTTACTGGGCTCAGCAATCCTTGTATCAGTTGTAAGTCTGGACAACCCACTACAGTCAGCTTTAAAGCACAAACAAGAAAAAAGAAATATACTGAAGCAAACATACACCCAAAACCTGTGTTAATTACCTCAGCGATGCCATATCTATTGGTGTATCTTTTCCAAGTTATTCCGTCATCCGAGAACTCAAGGAAGAACTCCATGACATACTCGTCGCTGCCACGGCGACCTTGTGTGTGCAGCTTGGTGATGATGTACTGCTTCCCAAGGTCAATCTGCAGCCACTCATTGGCGTTCTGAATCCTGGGTGTCCATGCACCTGTAATCAGTGTAACGCACGATGAAATCACAAACCAAAGTTCAACCGATTCTGAACAGATTCTGAATGCACAGGTGTACTGTAGGTCACACTCTGCATGCATTCTTCACTCCCTGCAACAGTATCACAAAGTGTTCCAGCACTCACCAACAGTATCACAAAGTGTTTCATCACTCACTAAACAGTATCACAAAGTGTTTTATCACTCACCAACAGTATCACAAAGTGTTTCATCACTCATCAGTAGTATCACTAAGTGTTCCATAACTCACCAACAATACCACTAAATGTTCCATCACTCACCAACAATACCACTAAATGTTCCATCACTCATCAACAGTATCACTAACTAAGTGTTCCATCACTTGCTAATAGTATCAGTAAGTGTTCCATCAGTCACCAAAAGTATCACTAACTTAAAGTAAAAGTCCAAGGTTTTTAAGTATGCAAAATGACCATTGAAATGATTGACAAATGAGTCACTAGTTTCAGATTTAATGAAATAAAAAATATATAAAAATGTTTAATTGGGTTTTTAATCGATTTTACAGTCTCGGGTTCTCCATCAATCACATGACTTTCCCAGAAGTGACGTCAGTCTGGGGAGTCAGTGCAGTTGCCATCTTAGATTCTTCAGTAAACTGTGTATGCGTGTGGTCGACAAAAAAGTTAACTCTGCCGGCCTACTGTGTTGCCGCGAACTGTAACAATTTGCAGACAACCCCAAGTATAACAATGCACGAGCTCCCGCACAATCGACCCGCAGTGAGGCGAAAGTGGATTAAATTTATACAATTCAAATGAGCTGACTTTCTTGCTGCGCCGCATCACACCCATTAGTGTAGCGAGCACTTCAGTGAGTGCGATTTCATAAACCCCATGGAATACCGCATGGGGTTTGCTTCGAAGCTGACACGATGTTCCGGTACTCTTTCAAAATCCTGCCTGACAGGCTCAAACTGATACGGCTGTATCCTTGTGGGTCTCTCGGGCAAAGTATCAGTTTCGTCTTCGGAGCTTGAGTTGGCCATTTTGCAGCAACTCCCCAGAGTGATGTAGTAGGCATATGGTCACGTGATTTGGGCGTCATGGCGATGCTTTTGGTACAACAGAAAATGCCTTTTTTCGTGCATTTATAACACTCAGATCACAGTTTCACCTACATCATCGTTCTCAGCAAGCTTTAACAGAAATCATGTCAAAAATCACCCCTAACCTTGGACTTGTCCTTTAAGTGTTCCGTCACTCAGTAATACTAATAGTATCACTATCAATGAGTGTGTTCCATCAATCACCAACAGTATCACTATCAGCAAGTGTTCCATCACTCACCAACAGTATCACTATCAGCAAGTGTTCCATCACTCACCAACAGTATCACTATCACTAAGTGTTCCATCACTCACCAACAGTATCACTATCAGTATCAGCAAGTGTTCCATCACTCACCAACAGTACCACTATCAGCAAGTGTTCCATCACTCACCAACAGTACCACTATCAGCAAGTGTTCCATCACTCACCAACAGTATTAAAAAGTGTACAGAGTGTTCCATCACTCACCAACAGTATCACTAAGTGTTCCATCACTCACCAATGATAGTACTGATCACCAAGTGTTCCATCAATCACCAGCAACAAAATGTTTATGAAGCATTCCACTATTCAAGACAGTACCACTGAGTGTACCAATACTTATCAACAGTATCACAAAGTGTTCCATCACTCACCAACAGTATCACTAAGTGTTCCATCACTCACCAATGATAGTATTGATCACCAAGTGTTCCATCAATCACCAACAGTAAAATATTTACAAAGTGTTCCATCATTCAATTTTAAGACAGTACCACTATATGTACCAACACTCACCGGCAGTATCACAAAGTGTTCCATCACTCACCAACAGTACCACTAAGTGTTCCATCAGTCACCAGCAGTAAAATATTTATGAAGTGTTCACAATTCAATTTTAAGACGGTACCACTAAGTGTACCAACACTCATGAACAGTATCACAAAGTGTTCCATCACTCACCAACAGTACCACTAAGTCAGCAAGTGTTCCATCAGTCACCAGCAGTAAAATATTTACAAAGTGTTCCATCATTCAATTTTAAGACAGTACCACTATGTGTACCAACACTCACCGGCAGTATCACAAAGTGTTCCATCACTCACGAACAGTACTACTAAGTGTTCCGTCAGTCACCAGCAATAAAATGTTTACGAAGTGTTCCATCATTCAATTTTAAGATGGTACCACTAAGTGTACCAACACTCATCAACAGTATCACAAAGTGTTCCATCACTCATCACTCACTTTACGAGCAGTAAAACATTTATGAAGTGTTCCACCATTCAGTTTTAAGACAGTACCACTAGGTACTCCAAAGTGATTTTTTGAATTGGGCAGAAAGATAAAAGGGTGGTATTTTCCAACAGGTCTTCTTGTTCTCATTCCACTGATACCAATAATATTGTTTTGAGTTAATTTGGCACAAAGTTATGAATTTTCAAATATTTAATTTTTCACACGTTTTTTGCGCCAGGTGCAAATTCTGTGATTGTGCCATCTTCAAAGGCACACAGTATGAAAACCAAAACATTGTTCTGCAAAGTCTTACCTGTACAATATCAAGGAACATGCACAGTAAAGAGCCAATTTTTTTGGAGTGCCTCTTTCCCTAGCATATAACTGAAATTTAATTTCAAAAACAGAAAAACCACCATTTTCAGAGGTGCGGAAAGTATTCAAAGCATAACAAAGTTAGCGAGTATTCGTTTTTCTTAACTTTGCTTCTAATTAACCTACAGAAATGGTTTTGGTATCAATGGAATCAGCTAAAAGAGCTGTATCTAATTCTCCTGTTGCAAACACTGAATAAGACAGACAAAATGATTTGTAACTTTAGTTAAAATATTTAAATTTATTAATTTGTAAATTACATACCGTTCATATTTTGTTTTCCACATCTGCATCAGAATGACATCAAGCACTGAAGGGGTTCATAATGGTTATGTGGATAAATCCACAGTGTTACTGCTTAATCTACACAGGTGAACAAAATGTACAATGCTTCCAATGTGTGCACTTCTCTTTGTCTTTTAGTTTACTGATGAACACCACAGCAATGTTCATACCAAAGTTTCTGTATTTACAGTGTTCGGTTCCTGTCATTGCTTGCACCATTTAGGACTTGTCATGGCAGTATACTTGTCTTGATGCATGAATAAATCTGGTTGACACATATCAGATCCATACTGTTCACCAGAAATCATTACTTCTTTACCACTAAGTGGATAAAAGTCCAGGTCACAAAGGTTGTAACGTAGCTAGCCTAAGAGTACGAACACATTATGTGGACCCCTTGAGTTGACAGTAGGCGTCACAAATGTCATCGATGTCCGACACCTTCCACACTCTTGAGCCATTGCTGACCAGGTCCACTTGAAGGTTCCAGCGGAAGACAAACTGAGCTTCTGTTCTGGCAACATCCTCAATTTTGGGGTATCTGAAGTAGTCTTTACGACTTTTAGTTTGTTCCAGATACTGAACAGTAGCTTCTGAAGGGCTGTGCACATCGATAACCTCTCCGACATAAAACTGGTTGTCAAAGTAGACAGAAACCCATTCCCCTTGTACTGTGAAGGCAGGTGGAGCTATGTCAGTGGCATCTTGATCTTCACAGTGAGAGTCCAGACGTGGATGTTTGGGTTGGGAAACGGCTGCATCTTCATCTTCACTGGGCTGGGCTGGTTGATCAGCAGGCACGTGGGCAGCATCCTGAGGATCTGTGGAGAAGTAATTTTTAAGGGCATTTTCAAGTTCAGCAAGAGAACCTGCTAAACGCAGATCTCTGCCGCTCTTCAGGACTACCTTCTGGTATCTGATCTCATCTTGCAGAACGATTTTCATCTGAGCCTTGCTCTTCTTCTCTTGATGTAACCTTGAGACAAGCCTGTTGACATCAGCTGTACAGTTGCAAGGACCACTGTTTGTCAGAACTCTCCGAACAATACCGGCCTTCTTCTGCGCTGCATCCGCTTCCTTCATCCGCTTCTTCCGCTCGTTCTCCTGAAGCCTTTCTTTGATTTTCAGAAGGATGACTTTTTCCCTCTGCCTGTGTTGATCCCTCAGTTGTTTGGCCCTTCTGCGTGCTGTGGACAGAAGTTGAGACATTTCATCAGCACCTTTGCGGCTTAGCCACCTTGATGTTTTGTTGTGTTTCATCATGTTGATTGATGACAGATGGTGAAAGGAACAGTTTCGCTTTTGGGACATGTCAAAGTCCAGTTCTCCAAATGAGTTTTCACCTATCAGATTCGTCAGCGGGCAGTGTCCAAGCTCCTCTTGAATGTGAGCTGGCAGCACAGATCCATATTTTCCTTCAGGAAGGAAGTCAGCTAGCTGCCGCCTTGTAACCAGAAGGGTTTCACGCATCACAAACTCCAGGGCTGACTTCACAGCCACTGAATGAGTTTCTGCATACATGAAGACAGCAGTTTTCATGGTTGAGGTCAGTTCTAGTTCTGCCCCAAAAACTCCAGCGTAGCCTGGATCAAGGAGGTCGCTGGCATCTTCACGGCATCGGCTGAACACTGCTTCCATCTTCTGGATGTAGATGTGAAAGTCAGTGTACTTGACACTGCTTTGCACCAGCTGGAAGAATGGCCCTGTAACACGTAGGAAAAGGACAGCAACAGCACAGACAAGGGCCAACAGGCTTTCATCACCAAGGTCGGCGGCCACGCTTTCAATTTTCATGTTGGAGTGTCCAAGATAACCGTTGGTGAGGAACTTTTGGAGGTTGTCAAGGTGGTAGATGATGGCTGCAGCAGTTTCAAAATAGCAGTTGAACCTGTTGGACCTGTAGCTGGTCATGCAGCTTGTCACTCCAGCTTGGTCACAGAATGCCAGCCACTCTGCTCTGCAGCCATTCTTTTCATCACCCCGGGGACCTGTGATGGCACTTGTGAGCCGGATGATCCTAGATGTCGCTGTTTCTTGTTTGCGGAAGCGCTGAAATTTGGGAAACTTGTCCCTTCCAAGGTTTGTCCCAGTCTCGGTGAGTTCTTTCTCCTTCATTCCAAGAGCGATGTCACAGGAGCGACTCATTCCAAGAAGGAAATGGGCATTGCAATGCAGAAAGTGGAGCGTCATGCTCTGACCAAGTTCAGACTGAAGAAAGCTGAGCAACTTGTCGTCAAAACTCTTCATCACAGCTGCCCGGTCTGTCATCACGCTTGTCAGCTTTGACAGCAGTGTCCGAAACATGTGGTCTTTATCTTCCTCCTTCTCTTCGCAGTACAGATCTGTTGTCTCTCTGAGGAGATCAACTGTCACATCCAAGACAGTGACTGCATCTTCAGCTGCAACTGTGGAAAACCCTAAGCTCAGTGTAGTTCTGTTATCCAGGGTGATTTGATAGCCCATGATCTTCTTTCCTCCTCTTGATGTTCCATCTGTATGCAGGGTCATGTTGTCTGCTTCAAGCATCTGTTCTGCTGCTTGAACCTTTGAGAGAACATGGCCCTCATCCGCTATGTTGACAGCTGTCTGGAGACATGGCAGATCTTCATCCTCATACTGTACTCCAAAGAGACTGTCTGCCACAACTTTAATAACAGAGGAACATTTGCCTGCTGGCACATTGCACTCGCTCTGCAACTGCATCACAGTTCTTCGAAGGTTGTCATTAAAGCGGAAGTTTTGCCTGCATCTGAGCTGAGGTTGTTGTTGGGCTTCTGGTTCAGTTTGAACATGATCTTGAAGGGCACTGTGTTCCGCCTGAAGTTTTTGAAGCTTAGCTTTCACTCTCCTAAGAGATCTCTGAATTGTCTGTTTCTCAATGCAGGCTCTCTGCTTCAGTTCACCATGTTCTTTTTTCAGTTTATCGTGTCTGTCTTGAAGTGCCTTTGCTGAACATAGCTGTTCTTGCAGGTGGATGCTTTTGTTTTTCAAATACCGCATTCTCTCTGGTTTCAACTCAGACAACAGCTGCCTTTGTTTCTTTACCAAAATCTGCAATCTCGCTACATCTGTACTGAGCTTTTTGTTTTGATCCGTTTGTTTACTTTGTTCCTTTTTCTCTTGGCTTAAGTCCTTCACAGTCTGTGTCAAAACATCAACATAGCTTTGCAGGGAAGAAATCTGCTCCTGGAGGCGGGAGTTCTCTTTTGAAGCTCTGAGAAGTTGGTTAGTAGACTCTTTTGATGTAGTTTCTGATGTGGAACTGGAGGGTTTCTGGCTGGAGGTCCTTTGAGTGTGTTGGAGGACTCTGAAAGGTGTTGCCAAAAATGTTGATAACATACCCATGCCATCACTGCTTTGATTTGTGACCAGAGATGTGTAGCAGGCCATCAGTTGCTTGATGCTTGTTTTCAGGACTTTATCTGAGTCTGCAGTTGGAGTCAGTGTCCTTATCCATCCAGCTGTAAACTTGTCTGCCAGCCTTTCCTTTGAACGAAACTTTTCCAAGTCTACAATCACTTCATGTGTGACACAGTCAGGTGAACTTGCTCCACACATGTTACCTTCCTTTTCCAACAGCTGACCCCTCTTTAATCCTAAGTTCGAGAGAGAGGCAGAAACAAAGTCAAAGTCGACTTCAGTCTTTAGGAAGGCTGCAATGGCATGGTCCTCTCCTCCTTCATGCATTTTGGTCACCTTCTTCTGTAGCCGATCAAGAACCCCACTGAGACGGCTGGCTGGGTAGCTGACATGTGGATAGAGTTTCTGGAACCAAGCTGCTACCTGTAACATAATTATGTATAATGAAAAACACAAGTGAAAAACTGACATGTTTTGTATCATATGTATATATATATATGTCATAATATGACTCGTGAGCTGATAAGAGAGTGTGTCTGAGACAGTCGCACAGAGAGAGGGAGTTTATGAGGGGCAATGAATGTGTATATTTATATATGTTTATTATTATTGAGCTACATGAGTCAGTTTCAGCTTTAACTTAATCTATGTCATGTGCACTTATGTCCTTTCACTTTCAGAGTTCACATTCACTGTGTTTTGGAATTGGAGTCACAGATTAACTTGCACTTTCTGAAAACTTACCTTGTTTTCACAACTGTAAAGCAACAAAACTAACTCTAGTAACAAGTTAAAAAGTAATAAAACACCATTGATAGTCAGTCATTTGCTTTCATTACTACATCAGTAACTTACATCTTTTCCAGTCCTATTTCCCTCAGTTTGCAAAAGAATCATTTGCAAGAGCAGGTGGTTTGTGATTGGCACCTGTGGTGGGTCTGGGGGTCTTCCTTTTCCATTTGGAAGAAATGTCCTTTTGAGCTTCTGGTAGATCTCATCATCTGCAATAAATATGTCATTGTCAATGTACTGAGATTCTAAACAAGCATGAAGGATTGATCTTTTCAAGGTATTCGTAATCAAAGATTAGCCATCATCTTTTTAAAACTATTACTTGGTCACCAAGTCAGTACAAAACCAGAATCTGTTGTTTACTTTGGCTTTGTTTGAATATTCTTACTCTTAGTAATTCATGATAAAGAACACAACGCTGGTCTATGAAAAAACAAAATAAAGTGCATAATTAGTTCTGATGAACACTCATTATTCACAACTTACTTGCGATGGGGATGGGAGGGGTTAGAAATCCGAGTGGGGGTGGGGGGTGTGAAAGTGGCACAACTGACGGTCAAAGTTTAAAACTCCTCTCAAAAACACAAGTCACGTGACTTCGTCGTCGTTGGTTTTCTCAGGACTGCAATCAATATTTCACAAATTGAGCACTGTAGCTGAAATATTCAGTCCATTTCCTACAAAAACAACAGTTTCAGGGAATCTGAAAGCGAAAGATAATAAATAACATGACCCGTTTTTAACTCGCCCCCAACAGCAACACAGCGTTTGTTTACGTTTTCACCCAAACCTGCCCGAATGCCAATTCGTCATCAGATGATTTATTTTTCACCTCAAATAGTAATATATTTGCATTGAAAACACAATTAAACTTACCAACAAGTGCCTTCTGGCTGAATGGTGGCAAAACGGATTGTGAGGGATCGTTTTCTGCTCGCGCGTGTTCTGCTGCCGCAGAGTCGTCGAGGGCCGCCATGTTTGTCGCACCAGTGCAAAGACCGGAACATGCAGTTACTTCTCGGGCCCGCCTTGACGTGTATAATTTGAATCACAGCTAAACACCATTCTGGTTTGATAGAGGAAGAATTCAGCTTTCTGATGATATAATTTTCGGCACGATCCCAATCAGCTTTCAAGAAAATCGAACGTCCGAATGTTTTTACTCCTTGTTTTCAGTCAAAGTTTCCGCGCAAAGACAGCCATAACTCATATGTAAAGGAGCCCTGATGTCTTCTCTTTCTTTCATTGGTAGTTATTTTTAGCTCTGATACCCACACGCTGTAAGGTTTCAGTTTTAGCGAAGGTAGTGGTTGCGAATGAACGCAAACGGGCTGTGGCGAACACGAGCAGCGCTGCCGACGGTACACCCAAACAAACTTCCATTGACTTTAACTGCTAACACTATTTTGATTAAAAATCAAACACACTAAAAGAGAAAAGAACAAACATTCATTTCATATGTTTTTATTTCACACAAGACATCACTGGCAGAAACTAGAGTGATTTTAAAAGTGGACAAATTGGGTCAAATTTCACGCTACGGACAGCGTATCCGGCCCACTTTGGAGTACCTAGTACCACTAAGTGTACCAACACTCACCGGCAGTATCGTAGAGTCGGCCTGTCCACGGTTCTCGCCTCTTGATGTAGGAGCTGCTGGTTATTGCAGCATTAGAAATGAAGCCGGACGCGATGCCCACTGGCTGCTGATGCTGCCCACGGCAGTCTTCATACTCATGCACAGACTCCTCAAATACTGAAAAAAGGACAAGCCGAAACACAAATGTGAAATGATTTCTGTTTCTGGTTAGACTTAGAGAACTCTTGAACAGTTGAGGGAAGTATTCCAATCCCCCCCCCCCCCCCCCCCCCATTTCTGTAGCCTCTTTCACAGGCTGGGCTGAGCAGGGGCTGCTTGCAGTTACACAACAATGATGATGATGACAATTAAGTAACCTGGTGCTTTATGCCCATTCAACCATTACGGTTATATCAGGGCAATTGATGATGATGATGATGTCCACTTTTATAATGCATGATTCCATTACCTTGAATGCTCAAGTTGCATTGAAGGAAGGGGGGGGGGGGGAGGGGAATAGAGAGCAAGTCATATTCTCATAAATATATTAATAATTTAAATAAACAAAAAGAAAATGACACAGGGTGCAGTCATTCAGAGAACAGGTGGAGTTTTGAGACATCTCTTGATCTAAAGAATGCCGCCAAGGAATCCGCTTCCCTGATAATGACAGATTGTTTGTGGTAGGGCATTTTACTTAGCAACAGTGTGACACTCAGCTTCTTATTCCAACCTATCTGTGGCTCAGATTGGTTGAAAGTGGTCATCCATCTGCCTGTCTGCTACTTTGGAAACTGCCAAGTTTTGTTTTTGTTTTTTTGGTCATATTTTATGTCACACTTAATTCTGTAGTTAATACTTTATTGTGTTTAGGGTTAAAGGGTCATACCTCATTGCAACAGGTTTTAATTGGGGAGGGGGGTTGCTGTTAATGTTTGTTGCTCTAGTCAGCACTGACCGTGCTAGTGCTACTGCTAGACATTTTTCAAACTGGTGTCACATCTATTAAAGAAAATATTAAAAACAAATAACTAGTATAAGATTAAAAAAAATAATGGATTGCTAAGTTTAGTTTGACTTTCAAAGTTTCATATGGGTGCGCAGAACTTCCTTTAGTCCCCACAAAACTGAAAAGGTTGTTTTCAGAAACAGTACTGATATCTAAATGAGCGCATCCCTTCCATTCTGACAGCGGGTAATCAGAGGCAGAAGTGAGAGAAAAAAACAAAAAGCTGGGTGTGACTATGAGATTGCCGACCTGAACATCTCTGAGTCAGTGTCTACACCAGCAGAACATTTCCGGTATTTTCCAGGGACGATCGACTGAACGATTCACCGGGCAACGTTACACAAGCAGGTAAAGCAGGTAATCGACTGAATTTGAGTAGACATTAAAAACAAATACACGTGCATTACTTCTGCATGGAGAACGCAGAGAACTAAGATTACGCTGTCACAAAATATAACAAAAATGACAGGTGATGGACGCCATCTTAGAAATGGGTCATTTCGGGTGCCCCTTCAAAACATGAGGTGGACACCAGGAGGCAAAAACCTGCAACTCAAAAACAAAACATGGACACTTACTATCCATCTGCGCTGCTGTAAGACACAAAAGTGTTGCTGCAGGCAACAGCCATTGTATTAATTTTGATGTCATTCTGAACTGTCCCTCTTTCATTCCCTCATGTTCGAATGTTTGGTCCCCGCTTCCGTGTCACGTGACTTCAGGTGTTACAGGTGTGTACAAGGGAGACTACTTTTGTTAAAAATGGAAAGATAGCCTGTTAACTAGTCCCTCACCCTGTGTAGTGAGGGCCTGTTTAACAAGCTATAAATGACTGTACGGTTACGTCCCCTTAAAAGAAAAGCAGCCAATCGTCGCCTTGTTTACAAGTTGGGAGAGTGACAAAGGTCAGCCGGAGCCGCGTGTGGCAGTTTGCGAAGTAGTGGGCAGACAAGGGTGTTGGTAAACGATCAAAATATCCAACCATGGCAACACCGAAAAGAGTCTGCGTTGTCGGTTCTGGTAACTGGTATGTTGCTCTGTGTTTTTTTCTTATTTCCATCACTTGTGCTTCAGTGCGTTTGCAGGCTCATGGTGGCTTGTCTGCTAAGCCTTCTAGTTCTAGTGTGTCATCATGCACGCTGATTTATCCTGCTTTGCACAAAACTGAACTTTGCCAAACTGCTTCTCACAAATTTAAACGACGCGTTATTTTTTAGACAACACATTATTGTAGCGTGCATAATCCTTCCAGGAACGCATGAAAAGATACAGACTGAACAGCCGCTTCAAATTCTATCACAATTCACATTCACGTCATGGAAAGCAGTAAACACGGAGTACAGTCCCGGCAGACCAACTTTACCAAGCCAGCCCAAAAGACCCCCAAGACATGGTTATCCTCACTTCAGTACCCTGGCCCATACTGCAGAACTGATTACCTAAAATTCTCCTTTTCCCTGCACAGTCGTCGACTGGAACAGCCTGTCGGCGGAGACTTCTATGGCCAAGACTGGCATCCTTCCAGTTCCAGTCCCAGCTGTCTTCACCTCATTCACAAACCACGTCTCTGCGCCCCTGCCCCTTACTCCTCCCCCCCCCCCCCCCCCCCCCCACCCCCTGCACCCCTCTCTCTCTCTCTCTCTCGCTCTCTGTGTGTAGAAACTTCATTTATTCCATGTGCAACAGTGTGTCGTAGATTAGAAAATGTGTACATGTATGTATGTATAATTAGATCTAGAGTAGTCCCTTGTTTGGATGAGGGTTGGATGTAAAAAAGCATACATGCTTATGTAACATCTCTAGTGCGTGAAGAGATCAAATGTCATCGAGCGATTCTGTGGCCACCGCAACTGAGAACGCAAGCAGGTTAGGTTATAAACATGTCTGCATTAATTACTTGCACGTGGCATCTCATGACTATCAGAAAGTGATCCAGCACACACACACCCACATCCACACACTCACTCACTCACAGAATCGTTCTATTTTTTCTCGCTCAACTCCCACCTCTCGTTCAACACGAATTCAAGTGGAGAATGAAAGTTCCAAATATTATTGAATCAAAAACATGTCACCAGCATGTCATAAGCAGACAAACGAAGGGGTTAGAAGGCACAAAGGTTCGAAAAGCGAATATAGCTAGGTAAACTTTATCTGGTTGTCTCATTCCCGGAGAATTTAACATAAACAACAATTAAGTCAACACAAAATCGTCCGTGCAGGTTACGAAAGTCTGAGCTACCTGCGAAAAGACAGTTCACTACCGGTGTATCATCAAAAACATCGCCTCACTTTATAATTTCTCAGTAGGGTCTTACACTGAATTTATGGAAGAAAGCTTTAAGGTATCTTCCAAGTCTGTGGATAGTGGAAGATGGAAAACACAAGAGAATTATTTATGGAAAAGTCAAACCAATGCTAATTGCGGAGCTGGACTTTTCACATAATATTAAATAGAAAAGTCAAACCTGTTAATTGCGGATACGCGGAACATGCCTTTTCTAACCAGTAAAATAAAAGAACTCCATTAGGAGCTTTAGATCAGAATGGAAAAAAATGAAGCCAGGCTCGGATAACAAACCTGACCTCTCAGTCAGAACATCTGTAGCGAAACACAGTTTAAGATACAACACATCAATCATAAAATAAAATAAAAAAATAAACCCATACATTCGAAACAGCTTGTGGCTACCACGAAGCTGGCCCATTTAAGCGAACGTGAAAAATAATGAAACATCAGCGACACAAGATCTTATGGCAAGATCAAACAAACAAACAAAACTACAACAATCAGACAACAATAAAACATTAGTCCCAAAACTAGGAAGGTAAAAGATAGACAAACCAACCTGTTGAACGTGGATTAAATTGGGTTTAAATCAAAACTCTAGTTGCACGAATGAAAAACTTGGAAACTTAGAGACTGACTGACTTGGAGACGAACTTGGAGGCTGACCTGGAGACTTGGCAAAGCGACAACTGAGAGGGTACACGTTCTTTAAATTTCTGTGAGGGCAAGTGGTGTGGGGATTAAAATGGAGGGTCTTTTAAGTTTTATACCTTGAAAAATACAGCATCGGTGGCCCAGAATTTGAAATAAAAGAAGAATTTGTAACAGAATAAGGAAGGCAGCTCTTCCATGCCTGTGCAAGAACAGGGAGGTTTGTTGTCTACAGCTCGGCCAACTGGCCAGCACTAATTGGAACTGATCCTTTGGTCAGTGGCTTCACACAGGAAAGGAGACTACTGCACCCCACGACCGCACTAAGACCCAGCACCAACAAACTATTGACTGAACTAAAAACATTCTCATCTTTTCAACTTCAAAACTTACAAAGACCATTTCACCAACAGTCTAACTAAAGTTAAACATATATTTTTTTTAAAGGGGGATCGGTAACCCTATGTACTTTAATAGAAGGGCTTTTCTCCACACTTATCTATTACCCTGGTAGGTAAAGAATTTTATGTTGTCTATCTCCTGGAAGCACTTCACTGTCATAGTCTTCAGAATGTTGAAGTACACAGAAGAAGAAAAATCCTGTATTTTTTTTACAGTTTTAGTTTTTTTTGGTTTTTGATGCATTCATTGATTCAGTGCTGTATGCTTCCTTTCCCCAACTGCACCAAAAGTCAGCTGACACTGAGACAAGTGACAGTGTTTATCAACCTGGTTGACACAATGACAGTTCTCCTGCTATGGACCTCACAACATGACCCACACCTAATCTCTAGCTACAGTTCTGACAAATTTCTATAACAGCAAACTGCTCAAACAGAATTTTGCAACCCGCCCCCCCCCCCACCCCCCACCCCCCTCTCATTTCCCAGAATATGGATTATTTCAACTTAGGACCCTGATGGTATAGAACTGCCACTGACCTTGGAGCCATTGAAGTGGAAGTTTTAAATATAAAAGTATCAGGGACAGGGGTCACAAAATTTTGTGTGTTTTTGCGCAAAATAAACCCAACACCCATGCATAAATGCAGTATTTTTTTTTTTTTTAAATCACTGTTAGTGCATTTAGCATAATGTTTCATTGCACTCATTTGTTTGTGTGTGTGTGTTGTTGTTGCTTTTTGGGGTTGTGGTTTTGTTGTTGTTGAGAAACTATGATTGCTGTACGCAAGTACTTCTAAAAAGTATTTGTGACCCCAGAGTATGCTATCCTTTTTTTTCTTTTCTGTCTCTCTTTTAGGATTTTAGGCTTCCATTAACTTGAGTAGGGTTGGTAATCTGAGAGCTATGCCATTTGGGAGTCCCCCTCCTCCTCTAAGGACTCTGGGAGTCATATGACCTATGAAGGTCATCTGAAGGCAGCACTGGTCCAGGGATTTACAGGATCAGTGTTCCAGCAAGTCCACTTGAATTTATGGTGTCACTATATTGATAATATACCCTCATGACTGTAATATATATTATATATAGTGTAAATTTGTCGAAGTCTGACTTTGATTTAACGGGAATAACTTTTTTTTAAAGAAAAAGGGATTATCATTATATGGTGAATACTGCATAACCTCACTTTTCCCTAGTCTAAGTTTTTAATTATGATTTATTGTCTTTTTAAATGGTCACAGTACAACGTTTTAAACAGACATATATGCACGCGCACACGCAAACACACACACACATGCTCGTGCACACTTGAACAAATACACATACACTCTTCATTAATCACTAAGTCAGGCTTGAGACAAACTGTGCATTTTGCGTGCCTGTAAGACCACACAGCAAAGTTCCCTATAAATTTCCCATCCTAAACTGCTGCATGTCACCTGTGTATGTGCACCCATGTTATTCGTGAGTATTTTTTGAGACAACATGACTTACGGTTAAACCACTGAAGAAATTCAATGAAACGCATACTGCTAACTAGTGCTAATGTTAAACAACTGAAGAAATTTGATGAAACACATACTGCTAACTAGTGCTAATGTTAAACAACTGAAGAAATTTGATGAAACACATACTGCTAACTAGTGCTAATGTTAAACAACTGAAGAAATTTGATGCAACAAACACTGCTAGTGCTAATGTCATAATCTCATAACAACCATGACATTCAAATGATCAGACTATGGAGCTGTCAGTCACTTGTTGTCAGCTGCAAAGAAAAGGGTTTGACTTAAGAGTTGACCTTGAACAATGAGGGATTGACTGGAAGTGGAACTTAAAGCAAAATGTGTCATGCCTTATCAGACTTACTTTGCTGCAAACATTATCAGGGACCCTGCAGTTCAAGGCCAGTCTTCCGGAAAATCAGCTTTGCCAAGATGAAGTATCTCAGTGTCAAACTCACCGTTCAAAGACCTGCATTTATACATGTATGTATACAGTATAAATTATAATTGTATTGGGGGCACACTCCAGGCAACATCAGTGAAAGCAAGTGGTTTGAATGTCTTTGCCTGCAGGAGCATCAAAGACTGCCCCACCATTCTTCATAGTCTCATTGACTGCTGGCACTACAAAGGTCTTGGCAAGATCTTTCATTGAGTCGCTGTCACTGTGTGGGAGCTCTCCCCCACCCTAGACCCGGTCCACCCAACTCCCCAACAAATGGGTACAGCTTAGACCTGTACTTTATCAGTCTCAGCCACCTGTGAGGGCACAATGGCGACCTGTAGGATGGTAAAAGCCTTAGTAACCAAACGATTTGGATGGCCAGTCTTTTTTAATAACCGTGTGTGCATTACCATTATAGGCAAAATAACACTTTTTAACAGTGTGTGTTTGTGTGTAGCTTTCTTACACATTTCTCTCTCTCTCTCTCTCTCTCTCTCTCTCTCTCTCTCTTCTCTCTCCTCTCTCTCTCTCTCTCTCTCTCCTCCCTCCTCCCACCCCCTCTCTCCTTCCTCTCTTCCTCTTCCTCCTCCTCCCCCTCCCTATATTTCTCTCTCTCTCTCTCTTTTTTCTCTCTCTTTCTCTCTCTCTCTCTCTCTCTCTCTCTCTCTCTCTCTCTCTCTCTCTCTCTCTCTCATTCTTCTCTCTCTCTCTCTTCTCTCTCTCTCCCTCTCTCTCTCTCTCTCTCTCTCTCTCTCTCTCTCTCTGAGTCTCTCTCTCGCTAAGGCATGCAGTTAAGTTGGACATCATGGACTGGTTATAACTTATATTGACTGTGCATAATTATCTGTGCTGACACCTGTCTTAGGTATCTAGCATGCTGGATTGGATATTGATTTGTATAGAACTTTATCTATCATCTGTCTAATAAAAAGTACTGTAATCTAGTTTGACACTCTCTGTGCACATCAAACCGGGTTTTGTTTGATCAGGCAAAGGACAACTGGGTGGCTGTGGTCTGCATTTTCTAATCTGCTGGGCTAGAGTACTGCACTGTGCAATTTGTCAAGTTTCTGTCCTGCGTGCGCTGGGTCACACTCGCAGGTTCAGAATGGGGCATGCACTGTATGGCATTGGTAACTCTCCTGTCCTTTATGCAGACCTGTGTTATCAGCTGCGAGCAGTCTGGCCACAGTTTACATTTGGTGGGGGTGCACTGCTCAGACTTTGGCCGACCAAAAAGTAGAGCAGATTAAGGTCCGGAATGGGTGCAGGTCTCTGTAGCAGCTTGTCACAATCAGTTATTGTGTCTGGTTTCCACACATTAAACTATAATTTTTGAACTAATGTAGATCTATAACAGCTTGTTATTGATATTGTATTATATAATATATAATGTTGTTGGGTGTGAGTGTGTGTGTGCCATATATATATATATATATATATATATATATATATATATATATATATATATAATAATAGTAATTTGTTGTTGTTGGGGTGGGTGGGTGCGTGGGGGGATCTTTTGAGCTGTGAATTATATATATAGAGAGAGAGACACACACACGCACACAAGATGCAGACCTCATACATGATCTGCATACATTATTTCATGTACATAAACCTTGTCAGATGTGAGGTTTTGTATGGGCATGGACAAAATGTATTTAATAAAAGGTTCTTTAGGCCAGGGGGGAAATGACCATATTGGAAAATGGATACAGGAAAACATAACTTTCATGAGATTTTGTTGTTTTTATAAACTGAGCGTAAAGATTGAAAAAACTTGTATGAGCAGCCGACACATGCCATCACCAAATGCACACAGACTGGCCAAGTGCATAGTCTAAAAAATCTTGTCGGAAGTGAGATTGAAGTTGTGCATACGTGTATTTCACGCAACATTGCTTCTTCCTTCCACTGCCACATATGCCAGTTGGAATTCAAAATGTCACTGCCACCAGCAAAAAAAACAAAAGACCACGGCCTGCATAAGGGAAATACAGGTTCACAAACTCTAGACTAAGGTTTGCTCCCAAAAGGGGTTGACAGCTATGACTCCCCCCCCCCCCCCCCCCCCCCAAAAAAAAAACCCACAGAAACCAGTGCCTCCCCATAGACCTTTGAATACTGCTGAGAGAGCTGAGAGCCTTCAGGTTTTTTGTTGTTGATGTGTTTTGTTTCAGTGTAATTCTTTCTGTGGAGTTAGGCTTACCGTGTTACTCAAAGTGATAACAGAATTTGAGCGTACAGCTTGGGTGTCCCCCAGGCGTCAGTGCTTGGTCTGATTCACTATCCTATTGCTGACATAGTATCCTCTCTCTCTCTCTCTCTCTCTCTCTCTCTCTCTCTCTCTCTCTCTCTCTCTCTCTCTCTCTCAGCACAGTTTCACTGATGACAACTAACTGTAATAGTCACCTTCACCTTCAAACTCCAAGCACTGGTTTACGACATCCTTCCTTCAACCACTGCTGTATTTATTTATGCCATAGGGTCCAGAAAACTGTCAGATAACGAGCAGTTTTTTGTTGGTGCTCAAACAGTAGTAGGTTTGTTACAAACAACTCGGATTATATCAGACGTTTGCTTTATAACTGACCATGTTGCTACTCCAGCTCAAATAAAACCACAATCATTTGAATTGAGACAGAACTCTTTTTTTTTACCCGGGGTGGATGCGTCTCATGTTTACGTGCATGCTTGGGCGCTAGGTTGCTTCCACAGTCTTATCAGTACCCAAACTTTTTGGAGGGCGCTGACCACATCGGTGGACAGCTGCACAGAGATACAGAGTGCCCCTTCAGTGGCGTAACTAAATCTGGCAGAGTTTGGAGGAAGGCGCCGGAAAGCGACACTTGGAGTGTGCTTCACCTTTACACTCCTTCCCAGCATCCATCACTGTCTATAGATGATAATTCCAAAGGTACAGAGAATGACATGCACATCGCATCAATGATCGTTCACCAGATGCATGGCAACCAGAGTAATGACAAAAATTGTGTACCAACATTGTTTTCCGATGTTTTCACACTGTCCACCAAGCCAGATGTGTGTGTGGCAAGTAATATGTAGTAACATGACAGTCATCGCGATGCTCTGAGACCTTCTTGTTATTTGCCTTTGGTCACTAATGGCATTTGAACATGTCCATATTTTTGCAGGGGCTCAGCCATCGCCAAGATCATTGGCAACAATGCCCTGGAGAAGCCGGACAAATTTGAGCGGGAGGTGCCCATGTGGGTGTTTGAGGAGATGGTGGACGGACAGAAGCTGACGGAGATCATCAACACCAAGCACCAGAACGTCAAGTATTTGCCAGGCATTGATCTGCCTCACAATGTGGTGAGTGCCCTGAATTTATCATGTCTCTGTCTTGTAATGTGTTGAGTTGTGGAAATTTATGTCACTGCCATGTAATGTGGTGAGTTGTGGGAATTTATCATGTCTCTGTCTCGTAATGTGGTGAGTTGTGGGAATTTATCATGTCTCTGTCTTGTAATGTGGTGAGTTGTGGGAATTTATCATGTCTCTGTCTCGTAAAGTGGTGAGTTGTGGGAATTTACGTCACTGCCGTGTAGTGTGGTGAGTTGTGGGAATTTATGTCTCTGTCTGGTAATGTGGTGAGTTGTGGGAATTTATGTCTCTGGTTGTGTGGTGAGTTGTGGGAATTAATACATGTATACATGTACTCCCTGAGAATGTGGTGAACTTGTGTGAATTCATTTCTGCCTAGTAATGTGGTGAGTTGTGTGAATTCATGTCTCTGTTTTGTAATGTGGTGAGTTGTATGAATTTATGTGACTTTGTCTTGTAATGAGTACTGAGAATTTATGTCTCTGTCATGTGATGAGTTGTGGGAATTAATACATGTACTCACTGACAATGTGGTAAGTTTGTGTGAATTCCTTTATGCTTGGTAATGTGGTGAGTTGTGTGAATTCATGACTGTCTTGTAATGTGGTGAGTTGTGTGAATTTATGTCTCTGTCTTGTAATGTGGTGAGTACTGGAAATTGATACATGTACTCCCTAACAGTGTGGTGAGTTTTGTGTGACTTCATTTCTGCCTGGTGATTGCGTGAATTCATGTACTCCCTGACAAAATGTGGTAAGTTTGTGTACATTCATGTCTGCCTGATAATGTTTTTTTTACAAGTTTGTGTAAACTCATGTTGTCTGCCAGATTATGTGATGAATTATGTGAATTCATGTCTACCTAATAATTGTGTAAGTTTGTGTGAATTTATACGTCTTCTCAATAATGTGGGAAATTTGTGTGAATTCATGTCTGCCTGATAATGCACTTAAGTTTGTGAAAATTTATGTCTTCCTGATAATGTGGTAAGTTTGTGTGAATTCATGTCTGCCTGATAATGTGGTAAGTTTGTGTGAATTCATGTCTGCCTGATAATGCGGTATGTGTGTGTGATTTCAAGTCTGCCTAATGTCAGTTTTAATGTTGTAAGTTGTGGTTGGAGTTTGACATCACACAGGGTCATTTCAGAATGAAGAATTATCAAAGAGGCCATCGGTGATGCAGGTGTCCGTCTTACGGGCGTGGTGTTCTGTATGGAGAGACCGATCAATAATGCAAGTTCCGTTGTTGTTGCAGATAGCCATACGGTCAGTAATGCAAGCTCCGTTGTTTTTGCAGATAGCTATACGGTCAGTAATGCAAGCTCCACTGTTGTTGCAGATAGCCATACCCGATGTGAAGGAGGCTGCCAAGGGTGCAGACATCTTAGTGTTTGTGTTACCGCATCAGTTTGTTCGTGGCGTGTGCAACCAGCTGAAGGGGACACTGAAAGAGGGTACCATCGCTGTCACCCTTATCAAGGTTGGATCATTTTACACTTTGTAATGAATCAGTTGGGTTGGGGGGGGGGGGGGGGGGTTACACTGGAATCACCTTACCATCGCTGTCACCCTTACCAAGATTGGATCATTTTACACTCTTAATAAATGGGGTGGGGGGGGGGGGGGGGGGTTACATTGGAATCACCTCTCCATTACTGTCACCCTTATCAAGGTTGGATCATGTTATGCTTCTTAATGAATTGGGGGGAGGGGGGGGGTGTACATAGGAATCACCTTACCATCA
The DNA here is from genome assembly GCA_018857735.1 of Alviniconcha marisindica. Taxonomy (NCBI): domain Eukaryota; kingdom Metazoa; phylum Mollusca; class Gastropoda; family Provannidae; genus Alviniconcha; species Alviniconcha marisindica. Next base: position 516,476 of record JABMCL010003504.1, read on the forward strand.
CTGTCACCCTTATCAAGGTTGGATCATTTTACACTTAATAAATAAATAGTGGGGGGGGGGGGGGGGGGGGGGGGGGGGGGGGGGGGTACATGGAATCACCTTACCATCGCTGTCACTCTTTATCAAGGTTGGATCATTTTTTACACTTCTTAATGAAACCGGGGGGGGGATATATCAGAATCACCGTCCTTGTCAGTCTGTTTGTCTGCCTGTCTGTCTGCTCTAACTGGATAATATCTTTGTAGCCAGACATTGTACAGTTTATGAGCGAAAGTGTTGTGTGGAAAGATTGGGCTGCTACTTTTGAGGTCAGAGTCACAGTGATGGGTCAGTTCCTCAAAAAGGTTTGTTCACTCCACACACGGATACCATGTGGGCACTCACACTCACAGTAACATACCACAGAAGTTACAGAATAAAACGATGCATATAGTTTTATAAACTAAAACGTTGAACATAGTTTAGTTTTTACTTTTTTTAAGGAGTGACATAAACTGTTGTATTTAGTGGAGAGGAGCATATATACATAGATGACTTTGTGCCAAAAGGTGTGCTTGAAAACAGGAAAGAGGGGATGGAAAATAATGTTGCTGATAGATTAAAACTAGTTTAGAATGTGCACAATCCTAGGAAAGACTGCTTGAACCAATGAAAGCAAAAGATAATGACTTTTGTACTTTTGGAGATATTTGCTGAGAAAGATCAGCGCCAGCAGTTCTGGAATGCAACAGCCCCTGGCGCCAGCTGTTTTTCTGACTCTGGCACCAGATATCCAGTCACCATCTTGAAACACCTGTAACTTTCATATTTCTGAATCAGTTCTTTTTGCAGTTGTTTGGCAGAATGAAGTGAAATGGTTCAAGTTGTCAGCGATTTAATGTTGTACTTTTTTCTTTATCTGTTCTCACAAAACAGTCCCCTGATTTGGGCACAGAAATGTGGCATTGACGGGGAACTTGGTGGGCACAGCATTGTGACGTGGGCTCTGCGAGGGTTAATGTGGGCCGAACAACTGTTTGCTCTTCTCGTTTCTCCACATTCCTCAGGGCTTTGATGTGGCAGAAGGTGGAGGCATTCTCCTCATATCCGACGTCATCAGGAACCTGCTGGGCATCCCCTGCGCCATTCTCATGGGGGCCAACATCGCCAATGAAGTGGCGCTGGAAAACTACTGTGAGGCCACTGTCGGTAAGTGTGTAGGGTGCGGGTGGGTGAGTGGCTACATATTCAGAGAGGCCCATTTGACAACAAAAAAAAGAGGGAAAAAAGTAAGGTGTGTCTGTTAATGTAATTATAAAAAGAATTTGAAGCAGCCATGGTATTGACATAATGCAGTGCAATATTTTGCAGTGCTTGCTTGACGCCTGAAGTCCATGTTCCAAACCAGATATTCTGCAGTGCTTGCTTGACTCCTGAATTCCATGTTCCAAACCAGATATTTGCAGTGCTTGCTTGCATGCATATTGACAGTGAGAATAGGGGAAGGCTGAGGAGGTGGGGGGTGGAGTGCCGTGCTGTGTAGGAAAAACAAGCAAATAACTGAATGCTGAGATGTCACATCTAGGTCTAGAAGACCCTGTGCTGATTACCACTGAAGCTGAACTAACTCTTGATCAACAGTCATCTGGCCATTTTTGAGTCAGTTTTATGGGTTCTTTCAGGCTGCAAGGATTCAGCACGAGGGAAACTCCTGAAGTCCATGTTCCAGACCAGGTATTTCCGCATCGTGGTGGTGGAGGATGAACAGACGGTTGAAGTATGCGGCGCTCTCAAGGTACAGACATTGTGGCTTTGGAGAGACAGAGAGAAGCACATATTGCAACTTCGGAGAGATACAGAAAGTGAAAAGTGCCCCTGTACACACACACACACACAAAAAGATTTGAGCAGGAGTTTTTGTTATTGTTTTGTTTTGTTGAGAACGAAGAAAGAAAAAGAAATAGACAAATACCAATGGTAGGAATACATGCAAACAACTAGCATCATACCTAGTGAGGATTTTGCAGTTATTTCAGGGTGAGGGGAGGGGGGGGGGTGTAAGAAAAGAAAAGAAAAATGTGTTCAAAAAGTGTGTTATTGTCCTGTCAAAACTGTGTGGTGTGTCAACTAAGCATAAACGTGGTGCTTAACATCCACAGAAAAAATAAGGCTTATTAGGGATGGGGAGAAAGGGGTATGGATGTGGGGAAAGAGGGAGATTATATACCTATCAATACACCGTCACCACCACAATAACACCTGCATTAAGATGGGCAGTGATGAGAGCTGTTTTAATATTTCATTAATTGTGAGGGACAGAGTCACAAGACAGTGTCCACAGACCACAACTTTTGAAGAGAAAGGAGAGTCAGACCAAGGTCCCTCTGCTTACCTAACACCTTACTGCTAGGCCAAACCAGCTCACTGTGTGTGTCAACCCGGCCATGAGTGTTTATGTTTAATTGAACTGTTAAAACTGGAAGGTGTATCAACCCTGCCACGAGCGTTTGTGTTTAGTTGTATTGTTAACACTGTAAGGTGTATCAACCCTGCCACCAGCGTTTGTGTGTAAATGTACTGTTAAAACTGTAAGACGCATCAACCCTGCCATGAAGGTTTGTGTGTAATTGTACTGTTAACTGTAGGGTGTATCAACCAGCATTTGTTTGTAATTGTACTGTTAACTGTAAGGTGTATCAGCCAGCGTTAGTGTGTAATTGTACTGTTAACTGTAAGGTGTATCAACCAGCTTTAATGTGTAATTGTACTGTTAAACCTGTAAGGTGTATCAACCAGTGTTAATGTGTAATTGTACTGTTAACTGTAAGGTGTATCAACCAGCGTTAGTGTGTAAATGTACTGTTAAAACTGCAAGGTGTCCCAGCCAGCGTTAATGTGTAATCGTACCGTTAACTGTAAGGTGTATCAACCAGCATTAGCGTGTAATTGTACTGTTAACTGTAAGGTGTATCAACCAGCGTTCGTGTGTAATTGTAGTTTTAAAACTGTAAGGCATATCAACCCAGCCCCAAGTGTTTGTGTGTAACTGTAGTGTTAAAACTGTAAACTGTGTCAGCCATGCCATGGGCGTTAGTGTGCTGTGCACCTGTCCAGAACATTGTAGCGGTTGGGGCTGGCTTTGCTGATGGTCTGGGCTGCGGAGACAACACCAAAGCTGCTGTCATACGCCTGGGATTGATGGAGATGGTGAAATTCAGCGAAGTCTTCTATCCAGGTGGGCCGTTTATCCGATCTCGTATGCTGTGTGCATTTACAACCCACAAGGGAGTTAATAAATGCTTGAAAGACATCCCAACACAACAACGAAGACCAGAGACGCCTATAGTAACTCACCTGGTATGCTTCCCTAAAGAGGATGTACCTTAGGTGGAGTTTATGTCCCTTGTATTTACTCGCATGCCAGGTGAGAGTTACCGTATGTGAGTCCAGTCTCTGTTGTTGTGTTGGGATGTCTTTTGATTGCTAATTAACTCCCTAGCATGTTGATTCTGCATGAGCGCTCTGGGCGTTGTTCTGTTTCAGATTGTGTGCATATTCTTTTAGCATTGTTGGCTTCATGAAGTGGGCCAGATTCCAGAGAAAGTACACCCTTTAGTAGGTATTGTACACTGAACAAGAGCTCTCGTGGATTCTCTCAGTTTTTGAGTTTTCATAGTCGGGGAAAAGAGTCAGGATTTTGAAGAGCCTTTCCCGGTCTGTAAATAGCAGAAATGAGCTTAGAGGCCTATCTGGGTCTGGTAAAAAGAAGAAGTGGATTTTTCTTTTAAATCATGATTTTTTTTCCTTTTTTTCTCTAGTTTTAAAAGGCCAGTGAAAGATGTTACAATAAGGATTTCTGTAAAAGAGAAAAATCAGACAAGCAAAGACTGTCCTCGTATGCACATTTTGCCAGCAGGGAGTAGACTGTGTTTTCAAATTGTGTTTATGTTGCAAGATTTTCATAGAACGTGTGCGTGACAGTTTGCAAGAGCTTCCCTCTTGTGCAGTGGCAGCTTTTAGATTTTTTTCCCCTCTTCTTCCGTAATGGCCTTCAAGCCAGTTGTAGCTTTGAAATTTATCTTCTTCTTTTTCTTCTGTAATAGCTGTCAAGTCAGTTGTAGCTTTGAGTTTGATCTTCCTCTTCTTCCATAATGCCTTCAAGTCAGTTGTAGCTTTGAGTTTTATCTTCTTTCTTTTTCTTCCATAATAATTGTCAAGTCAGTAGGCTCTTGCTAATAATTGGGGGGGGGGGGTCGCCAGAAACAGAGGTCATGCATGCTGACTGCAATGGTCAGTAGTGAACAAATGCCATTTTCAGACGGAGTTTGTGTTGCTGTACATTGCACTGAACTTGTTGAACTGACTTTGAGTGAGGTTTGAGTCTTGTGTTCAATGAATGTTGGCTCGTGGGTGATGGTGTTTGTTGGTCCTGAGGTAACCCTGAGTGCTTGACCGTCGGCGCATCAGCATCTGTTAGTAAGGAACTTGCTTTCAGGCTCCCAGCAGAGCACCTTCCTGGAGAGCTGTGGCGTGGCTGACTTGGTAACCACCTGCTACGGTGGTCGCAACCGACGAGTATCGGAGGCCTTTGTTCGCACAGGAAAGGTAGGGCATTCCAGCGACTTGGCTTGTGAGAAGTGTGTGTGTGTTTATGATGATGATGATTGCTTTTATATAATGCTATTCTCTGCTATCGAGCAGACTCACCGCACTCCCATGTGATTCTACTATGAGTGACTAGCTTTTATAGCACGTTTTTTTGAATATCCACCAAAGTGGTGTACTTACAGCGCTGGCATGGCTGGTGCCACATGAAACTGCTGCCGTCTTGGCGCAAGTTCTGTGTACACCATACAACCATGCACCATGTCATTTCATGCAAAGCCACATATGTATGGTGTATGCGTGTTTAGCTGTAACCTGCACTTTTGGCAGAATGCCCGGGAGCTTTTACGTGCTACTGCAGTTACACGTATGACCCCAGCTTTCAGTGGTTTTGTCCAAGGCAGCTGCCCTACGTACACTTTGTGACGTCCTTGCTGCGGAGGTGACCCAGTGCAGCTGAAGGGATGATAAAATAGAAGAGCCAGCTCATGTTGGAGGGAGAGAGCATGAGAGATCTAGGAAAGAATATTGATTATTTGTTAATTTTTGTTTCTGAGTGGACAAGCGGAAATTGGTGTGCGCATCTCTCTCTCTCTCTCTCTCTCTCTCTCTCTCTCTCTCTCTCTCTCTCTCGTCTCTCATCTCTCGTGTGTGTGTGTAACATGGTTATTGTTTGATAGGTGATTGTGGTAGACTACAATATTTAAGATTCTGTTTGTTTGAAATGTACGTTAATGTGTTTTTTGTCATAAGATGTTTGTACAGCACAGAGAGTTCAACTCTGGTTAGAGAACAGAGCTTTATAAGAATTACTTATTATTATTATGTTAGGGAGAAAAGTGGATATTGTGCATAGGGTGACAGAACTGTGAGCAGAGCTCTATAGCCAGGGATGTCTTTGCTGGTTAGAATTTTGTTGTCAGCCAGATAGTAAGTAAATTGATGTTTTATGCCCAGTCAAACCAGTACGGTTATATCGGGGCGATACACATTAAAAATGTTTTTTTGTCAGCACACAATAAACATTAAAAATAGGTATGCTAAAACTGGTATCTAGTCAGATTTTTTTAAACGGGCTTAAAAAGTGTGTAAAAGACAAACCGAACCAAATATCAACTGAAAGTTTAAATTCCGTCAAAAATATTGATATCTTTCAGAAAGTTAAAAATCTTTTCCAGTGATATTTCATGAAATAATACGCACAATGATTGATCTGTAAAATGTCTCTCTCTTATTTCAATCAAATCAGAACAAGTAAGTAAAATGTGTTCTATAGTTAGACTTTCATCACGTCCAGTGCACATTGGTGGCTCCTCATTCTTCAATAAAAAGGAATGAGTAATAAAAGAATGACCAATGTGCGATTGGGATATCACGGTCTCTTCTTTGCTGTTTGTCTCAGCCAGTTAACCCGCTTTAAATAATATACTTAAAAAATGGCCTTGATTGATAGGTGTGTGTGCGTGTGTGTGTGTGTGTGTGAGAGAGAGATATGGTAAGTACAAGCATTTCACTGTCAAATGTTTGTGACAGCATGCTTAAGTGGTGCACTGTGTGTGTGACAGTTTGTACAGATGAGTGACAGTATGTACAAATGTTGTACTATAACTATGTGTTTGTTTTGGTGGGTACAAATGTTGCACTGTGTTTATTTTTGTAGGTAAGTATGTGCACATGTTGCATTGTGTGTATGTTAGTTAAGTGTGTACACATGTTGCACTGTGTTTATGGGTGTGTGTGTCAGTATGTAGAAATGTTGCACCATATTTATGTTTGTCAGTATGTAGAAATGTGTGTGTGTGTGAGTAGGTATGTGTTTGTTTTTCATTTGTGTGTGTGTGTGTGTGTGTGTCAGTATGTAGATATATTGCCTTATATTTATGTGTGGGTGTCAGTGTGCTCAAATGTTGCGCAGTATTGATGTGTCTGGGTGTGTCAGTTTGTACAAATTTGCACTATATTTATGTGTGCTATAGGTGGGCTTGCAAAAGAGCGACGAAAGATCACATTGGCTGACCTGTTAATGAAAACTGTTTCAGTCGATCAAAGTGCTGGAGGTAGGCGTGCAAAAGAGCGATAAATGATGACTTTGGCTGACCTGTTGATGAAAACTGTTCCAGTCGATCGAAGAGCTGGAGCGGGAGATGCTGAACGGGCAGAAGCTGCAGGGCCCTCCCACAGCCTTTGAAGTGAACTACATGCTGAAGAACAAGAACATGGAGGATAGGTCAGTCTGTGTGGAGTCTGTCTGTGGACACTCACACGCATGCACGTACACGCACGCGCGCACACACACACACACACACACATGCGCGCACACACATGCATGCACGCACACACACACTCACACGCATGCACGCACGCGCGCACACATACACACACACACATGCGCACGCACACACACACACATGCGTGCACACACACACACACATGCGCACTCACACACACATGCACACACACACACACACAACACACACACACACACACACACACACACACAACACACACACACACACACATGCGCTCTCACACACACACATGCGCATACACACACACACAACACACACTTGGTGCCCCCAGATTTCCAGTTCCAGCCCATTGGGGAAAAAACTTCTTCGGTCTTTCACGCATGAAATAACTTCTTCAGTCTTTCATGCATTCCTTATTTTCATCTTTTCTTTGTTGTGTTCCCCAGAGTAATGCCCAAGATTCATAGTTCATAAAAGTGTCCTTTTTTTCTTCTTCTCCTGTTCACAAACTTTTCACCCTTTTCCACAAAGAAGACAAAAGGTATAGTGACGATTGACCTTGGTTTTGCATTCATGAAAATGAAATCTTTACATTGTTCAGTATTTGATATATAAAAAATTATTTTAAAAATAAAATATAAAAAAAGAAGCTTGATTTTTGTGTTTTGTTTGCAGGTTTCCTCTTTTCACAGCCATTCACAAGATTTGCAAGGGGGAGCTGCCGGCCAAGAAGTTCCTGGACTGTCTGAAGGATCACCCGGAACACATGTAAATAACCGCACAGCCCCTGCAGCCAGGGATCTTCCTACCCCCCAACCCCCAACTGTGCCCTGACCCACTCCCACCTCTCCCCCCGCCTCACTGGGCATGCCTAGAGAATGATATAGGTGTGATTCGACTACTGCATATGGATCCAGTCCTCAAATGGCGACAATTTTTTGTGCGTGTGCGGTTTGTTTGTTTGCTTGACTGTTGACTGTTGAACGCTTGTTTTCATGTTGTTTTTTCGTTGAGTAGGTCTTTAAGAGGTCTGTAGTGGGTTGCTGTTTTTTTCAGTCTTGCCGTGTTAATTTTTGTTGGAGGTAACTAACACCCAAGATTCATAGTTCATAAAAGTGTGTCATTTTTTCTGCTCCTGTTCACAAACTTTTCGCCCTTTTCCATGAAGAAAACAAAAGGTGAAGTGACGATTGACAGTTGGAGGTAACTCACTGTCATTGGGTTGAGGAGCCGTGTCGAGCGGACTGCTCAGATGGTTGCATGGTATTGCACAATGTTCACGTGGTCTGGACCTGGCTTGTACTGTTTTGTTTGTTACTGGTTTTTGTTGTTGTTGGTTTTTAGGGGTTTATATGAAGATTATGATACATGCAATGCTCCGAACAGGCAAATTTTGTGTCTTTTTTTTTTAAATAATTTTTTTTAAATGTAAAACGCCCAAGCATCTTATATTTAGTGATAGCACTAACAGGCAGGTTAAATATTAAGTACGGTTCTTTGGATGAGAGCAAAAAAAAATTTTACAGAAAATTAGCTGGAGGTTCCATGCTACAAATATGCCCCTGTTGAAGAACCTACAAAAATAGGCAAGATGACAATAACACTTTATTCATCCCCATGGGAAATTAAAGTTGTTGTTCAACCTCATGTATCAGAGCACACCCAATAACCAATCTGTAAACAGTATCTTAATGATTCAAAGTCATGAAACACACACATGCATGCAAGCATGTGCACACACACACACACACACACACACAACACACACACACACACACACACACACACACACAAGGCATATGCATGCATGCACGCATGCACACAAGACACACACACAAGCGCACACGCACACACACAAAGCACAAACACGCACTTATGTTCATACAACCCCTGTCTTCAAATTACATACATTAGCTAATACCTAACAAACCCAGGCAGACCAGGATAAGGTTATATTTAACAGATCAAAGCATAAAAACTCCCAAATAAAATCACTAGCACACATTTGGTACACGTGGACTTGTTTCTTGGAAACTGTGCACTTTGAACATAATAAAAAAAAAAAGAAGAAGAGTGCCAGAACTGATCACAGTTTTAATTTTTCAGGAGACCTAAATTTATAACCCACCTTGTTATAAATTTAGGTCTCGTGAAAAATTAAAACTCTGAAACAAGAGTGACTTCTAGCGTTATAAAACAAGATCCAAACACGTAAAATGTTCAAAAGAACGCTGTTTATTAGGACAAGGCAAAAGCAGCAACAAGAAGAAATTTGCGGGTTTTGTCTTGTCCTAATAGACAGTTGAAGTGTTGCTTCACGTCCGCAGAGACCATAAGGACTATCGGGGACGGGGAGCCCAGGACGGCCACCTGGACTTTCACACAGCTCCTGAGCTCTCCTAATAAATAAATAGCACTCTTTTGAACCGTTCATGTGTTTGGATTTATGACCCGAAACAGCAGTTGACCAGAAGTGCCATAAAACTGCTTGGGTTCAAGGTTCAATTCTTTCCATCATGTGGTGATGCTGGAAGAGAGCACAACCCCAGAGCCCTTGTGTTACTTTCTCTAAACATGTGTGCCGGGTATCAACACCTCCAAAGTCTAAGCCACACGATAGAACATGTTTGAGACAGTTTTGCGATGATCAAATTTTATGGCCGGAATGGGTGAATGTTTTACGTACTGCCGCATTTTGGAGAGTTGGCCGTGGTTTGAGTTGATTGAAGAGGATGAGTGTGGCTGATTCCTACGTATTGCCATGTGTTTTAGACACTTTGACTTTACGCAAAATGTGGTTCTTTTGGGAAAGGTGCAGTTAGTTTAGCATATATGCCTAGATCATGGTTCTACTTTGAATATATATAAAGAAAAGAAAAATCATGTTAATTGAAACAATGTTTGTTGGATTCTTTATTGATTTGCTTTGTACTTTCAGTACCCTTACTTTTCAGGAAAGAAAGTGTTCATTTTGTGTTCAGTTTAGTTCAAGTGAGTATTTGATTTAACTAAGTGTGGTGGCATCACCAACACAATTGTTGAATGTCAGTGTCACCGATGTTGATGTGATCATGTTGCAGAGTGCTTTGGGTGACTTGTGCTTATGTTTTATGCAGACAACTGACAAACTTTGTGACTGGTCAAAATCTTTAACATTTAATAAATCGGCTCACTGGTCAAAATCTTTAACATTTAATCAATCGGCTCACTGGTCAAAATCTTTCACATTTAATAAATCGGCTCACTGGTCAAAATCTTTAACATTTAATAAATCGGCTCACTGGTCAAAATCTTTAACATTTAATCAATCGGCTCACTGGTCAAAATCTTTCACATTTAATAAATCGGCTCACTGGTCAAAATCTTTAACATTTAATCGGCTCAGGTGAGATCTTTCCAACTGTGTATGATGACATGTGCTAAGCTGTATTCTTCCTTACTGGTTGTGGCGATTTGGGTTGAACTTTAGGTTGATGACATCGTTAGACAGATGTGAACCAGAAGTTGTGAAAGTTGTGCTCAATCCAGAGAGCTGTCTTTTAATGTTGCCTTACGTCCACAGAGACCATAACAACTATTAGGAACGGGGAGCCCAGGATGGCCACCTTGACTTTTACACAGCTCCTTGTCGGTTTGTTGTCAGTGCTTTAAAAAAAAGAAAAAAAAGAAGAAGAAAAACAAGAAAACTGATGTTTGCTTGAGGGGTGCTTACCTAGTCACATTCAAACTTTGAACGAATTATGCCTGTGCAAATTATGTATGTGTGATGGGCATGCATGCAGACTCTCTTGTGGTGTTTGTACAGCCCCTCGGTGCAATTGCTTGCATCATCATGTGTACGCACATTAAAATTCCCCAACACTTGCAGCCATACCATTGTCGGGACGCATGAACGTACTGCACACGCTGGTAGTAATGGGTAGCGCTGCTTGTGCAGCTGCTGCAGCTTTACCCCAGTAAAGTAAGCCAGAGTTCCTAAAAGTATTTAATATTTTTTTTAATGCTTCAGGTAACAGTGGCACATATTTAATTTAAGATAGCTACTTGACACATTTTGCACCTGTAGAATAGCCGTAACTCTGTCAAAGCACGTTTAAAAAAAAATTACCCCTGGGAGTGGCGCAACGGCGGCATTTTCACCCAGAACGCTAGGTACATCTAATTGTCACTGTGTCCGATGATGCTCTCTGCCAACAACTGTGCACTGGCGTGACCCGTCCCTCGACACAAAAAACTCTCAGTGAGTTGACCCTTCCATCAGCCACTGAACACAGTTGTCTGCCTACACTCTTGCAAAGAAACTGGATTTTTTTTTTTATTCACTTCTGTGGGTCCAAACTACGCGTAAACAGTGAGTCAAGGGAAACTACTGCCGTTGCTTCCTTTTCAAACATGCGGCATCATTTTGCCGACTCAGCTTGAATAAAATTGTCTGCATTTTTGTCTTGTTTTTGGGGGCGGTTGGACACAGTGAGAAAATGAGGGCAGGGCACCGTCAGGCAAGTTCTCAACGCGCCGTTCGCTGATAAAGACAACGCTCATGGCCCACAACTAGCGCCAGGCTCTTGTGGCAAAATTCAGGTGAAAACATCATCCGAAACAGGAGAATAATGCTTATGCACTTTAGGAGATACCTAGGTTTAAGTGGGGTGCCGTTGTTTTAGAGCTGCAGTGGAAACATCATCCGAAACAGGAGAATGATTCTCATGTACTTTAGGAGGTTTAAGTGGGGTGCCATTGTTTTTAGAGCTGCAGTGGAAACATCATCCAAAACAGGAGAATGATGCTCATGTACTTTAGGAGATACCTAGGTTTAAGTGGGGTGCCATTGTTTTAGAGCTGCAGTGGAAACATCATCTGAAACCAGAGAATGATGCTCATGTATTTTAGGAGATACCTAGGTTCAAGTGGGGTGCCATTGTTTTAGAGCTGCAGTAAAAACATCATCCAAAACCAGAGAATGATGCTCACATAGTTTAGGAGATACCTAGCTTTGAGAGGAGCGCCATCATTTTTGAGCTGCGGTGAAAGCATCATCCAAAACCAGAGCATGATGCTCATGAACTTTAGGAGACACTGAGATTTGAGTGGAATGCCATCGTTTTTTGAACTGCACAGCAAAATATACTTAGGCTGCATGGGCAAGTTTTGTGGGCTGTACAGGCCTCAATGTTGAAAGGGTTAATGTTGGCATTTGCTGTTGAAAGAGTTAATTTGGGCATTTGCTCAGATGCTGCGCTGTCTTCAAGATCCTTGCAGCTCTGCCCGATGATTAGACCTGCAGTGAACTTTGCATGTTTGTATTGGTTATGGCAGGGTAGGTTAGACCGATAAATGGTGAATGCCACAAGAGATGTGGGTCGGTGGTGTCATTTTTCCGCTGCTGTGGACTCACATCGGTTCAGCATTTGCTCTTCTTCTTTCCCACAGAGGACAAGGTTTTTTGGGGAGCCCTGTGTGAATGCAGAATGAGTTTAGTGAGTGTTACTGTTAGTTGCTGGTCTCAGTACACATGTTTATCTCTTTGCTTGTTTGTTTGTCCGTTGATATTCGTGCTCTGCTTCGTTTTGAATGAGTCAGATACTTTGAAACTGGGTTGAATTGCTTGTTCAGTTTCGTTAAAAGGGACACCAGTCAAAGACTCGGGTTGGCTTGAGAACATAGAAAAGGTGCACCTTGCGTATGTGGCTTTGCATGAAGTGACGTGGTGCATGGTTGTATGGTATACACAGAACGTGCCAAGATGGCAGCAGTTTATTGTGTCACCAGCCATGCCAGCGCTGTAAGTACATCACTTTGGTAGATTTTTTTTTTTTTAAAGTGATATAAAAACCTATGCTTCTTCTTCTTCTTCCGTTAATGACCATCAGCCACAAAGCTGGCCGTTACTGTCATTTTATGGTGCTGCACAGCGCTGATATGTGATAGTGATACAGGCAGGAGATGTAGAATCCCATGCGAGCACAGTGAGTCTGCTCAAGAGTGGAGAATAGCACTATATAAAAGCAATTAAGAATGTAGAAAAGGTGCAGGTGTTTCCAGTTACTGTCTTTTGCATGGCGGTTCTGTCAACAGCTAGGAGGTTCTGTCAACAGCTAGGTTCTGTCAATAGCTAGGTTCTGTCAACAGCTAGGAGGTTCTGTCAACAGCTAGGTTCTATCAGTAGCTAGGAGGTTCTGTCAACAGCTAGGTTCTGTCAACAGCCAGGCAGCAGAATTTGCTTTGAATTTGAGTGCCTCATCATGGAGCACATAGCCCAGTCAACCGTGATGTTTACTTCAGGGAGCAGCCATGTTCATTCTTTTTTTGCCGTTCAAGAGCGTGACGTAACTGTACACTTCAGGCAGCTTAACTCGTAACTTGATGCTAAGATAAAATCTCCAAGATCAACCCCAGGCGGCTGTTTCCGTCCCCAAGGCTGATCAGCTGCTGCGACTTGTGTTATTCCGTCCCTGTTGATAGGGCCGTGATGGTTCTTCATCTGGTTTCCCCTTTAAAGACTGCAGAGTGTTGCATGTGTTTGTTTGGGTTGCATGTGAAGTGTTTGTTTGCCAGCTCTATCCTCCGATGTGGATGGTAGGCATTTGATTTGGTTTGGTTTTCTGTTTTCGTTTATTACATGTGTGGTGTTACGCCGATTGTTTTATTACATTTAATATGTTAGATGATGAGTAGAGGCCAACTTTGGTTTCTTTGTCTTGTTCCTTCGCCCTGATATAACCGCGATGGTGTAAAACTGGGTGTAAAACACCACGTTACTACTACTTGTCTTGTTCCTAACATTTATTGTGTTTGTTTATGAGTACATGCCGACTTTGTTTTGTTTATGAGTATATCATATATGTATTATCATACTGAGGATGAAAACAAATTGGATTGTTTTACATTGTACATGAATAGTTTGTGTTATAAAAGTGCTCTTTGTTTTTCATGTTTTTTTATTTTTCATGAGTGTACGTTTCATTGTCATTCAGGGAATGTAAAATGGAATAGAAACGAACACAAAGCTTACCTGAGATGGTGTAGGAAGAAGAAGCAGTTAATGGTTTGTGAGAATTAAAAGGATAGCTTTGAGCATTTAAAAGAGAGGCTTGATAGTCACATTAAATGTGCATAAAAATTATCAACTGGGTATACACTGTCTTCAGGATTACACTCTTTTAGGCGGAATAGCTGAAGCATCACAGGTACTTTTCCTTACTGAAACAACAACAAACAAATGAACAAAAAATGTCCCCCCCAAGAGAATACAAATGCAAGATTTCTGTATATGAAGTAAGTTGAAGTCATTTTGTCTTGAGCCAAATTTCACCTTAGGGAAGTTTCTTCCTGTACTTGTGTATGTGTGTACAACCAGGAGTTTGTCTGACCATCTGTGATCAACCTTGATGTGCCATACATTTATGTCATGTTTTGCTGCAGCATGCTGCAGATAAGCAAATGACAGAATCTCTGAAGCATTATTCAGTTTTTTAAAGTGAAATCCAGTGGATTGTTTTTTCTCTTTTTTTCTCTTTTTTTCTTCTTCTTTTTTTTGGTCTGGCTGGCTAGATCAGATCACCAAGACAACTCTAGATTTTCCTCTTCTTTTTTTTTGTCTGGCCAGGTAGGCCAGATCACCAAGACAGCTCTAGTTTGCATTTCCCCTCTTTGCACCAGTGTAAGGATTGGGGGTGACTTTCGCTCACTTGACATTTGACCTGTTAGGCTGTTGCAAGCCCCTTTCCACCCATCATCATACACAGACAAGAACGCAGCCAGTTAAACTGTATGGTTCAACAGGTTGAACCCTGTGAGCCAGTTTGGCCTAATGGTAAGGTGTTAGGCTGGTAAGCAGAGGGACCTCGGTTTGAATCCACTTCAGCTCTCCTCTCTTTTCAGAAGTTGTGGTCTGTGGACTCTTGTCTTTTGACTTTGTGCCTCATAATTAATGAAACGTTAAAATGGCTCTCATCACTGCCCATCTTAATGCAGGAGTCATTCTGGTGGTGACAGTATAGCGATAGGTATATTATCTCCCTCTTCCCCCACCCCCATACCCCCTTCCCAGCCTTCTCCCCGTCCCTAATAAGCCTTATGGTTTCTGTGGACATTAAGCACCATGTTTACTATTTGGTTAAACAACTGACCAAGGCTGCAGCCTATTGCATGTAGTAATATTATGAATATTGCCATAGTGTTTTGTTGTAATGTGCTATTTACAGCCAGTTGTGTTTGGATACCACTGAAGTGCATTTGATTAATGTGAAGTAGGTTGTGTGCGTGAATTCTTTTTGTTGTCTTATAATTATTGGTTATACCTTGTCACAGAAAGTTAGTTTTGATGATTGTTGTTCAGCGGAAGTTTATGCTGGTGAAATGCTGATCAGAACACATTAAGAAGAACACATTCTTTATGCTAGCGGAATGCTGGTGGTCATCTTTGGTTCCTTTTTTTTTTTTTTAAAGATGCTGATGGAGAATGTCCATGCACTGAATCTGAACAGTCATAATGCTATGCATCTTGACCCGAATTAGACCTAGTGTAGTAATTCAGCACACCTCACACAAACTGCTGGCCCACTGTCCTGATTTGGGTACGTTGCAGGACCTGACTGTAGGTATGATGCAATGGGAGTGGAGCTCATGCATGAGGGTTTAGTGGTGCTGGGGGTGGTGATCTGTCATCCAAAGGTCTCGGGTCTCTAAAGGTCTCAGGTGTAAAGGCCAACACTTCATTGTCTTCAGGTGATTCAACGGGTGGCGGTGGTCCGGATGGAGAGAGAAAATCCTGCATTATTTAGTTCTAGAGTGACGCTTGAAAGGGCCTGGAGTTCAAGGTCACCTGGTTATCTGCAGTTTTTGATGATGAAATCCCAGAATTCTGTCTTCCATTTGCTTGGAGAGTTTTCAAGAACCGATCACTTGGTGTTGCTGGCACCCGGGCCCTGCTAGCATTCTAAAACAGAATCCAAACACATAAATGGTTGAAAGGAATGCTAATTTAATACGATACTGGGAAGTTTTGCATGGTCTGCAGATACAGACTCCCGCATCTGCATTCCTCCTCTGTGCAAGTCTGTATTCCTCCTCTGTGTGAGTCTGTTTGTATTCCTCTGTGCGAGTTTGTATTCCTCCTCTGTGTGAATCAGTCTGTATTCCTCTGTGCGAGTCAGTCTGTATTCCTCTGTGCAAGTCTGTATGCCTCTGTGCAAGTCTGGTTGTATTCCTCCTCTGGGCAAGTCTGTATTCCTCCTCCTCTATGCAAGTCGATGTGCATTCCTCTTCTGTGCAAGTCTGCTTGTATTCCTCCTCATCTGTGTGTATTCCTCCTCTGTGCAAGTCTGTCTGTATCCCTCCTCTGTGTGTATTCCTCTTCTGTGCAAGTCTGTTTGTATCCCTCCAAGTCTGTTTGTATTCCTCCTTCTCTGTGCGAATCTGTGTGTATTCCTTTTCTCTGTTTTCACTGTTTTGCTGCCTCCTGCCCATCCGGACCTTAACATGTATTCATATATTAACTGTTTGGGAATGGGGGGGGGCGGGGGTTTAGTCCTGTCTTATGTTGATTAATTAGTAAGATTGTGCACTCAACACTTACAGTTACAGGGGTCACATTGACCAATCTGAGCACCCTTGCTCAGCATGCTGCGAGAATTGTGTTGCCTGCACAGGAAACATGTAGGGTAAAGCACCAGGGTAAAGATCCAGCTGATGTATTTGCGACCTTCAGGTCTGTTTTGTTTCTCTCCTTCACTTTCCAGCCCCCAACCCCTTCCCAGTCATGATGAACGCCAGAATATACGTGTTCAATCTCTCATCCGTGTTTCCATGTCCAGCAAAGTAGGACTTGGAAGCTGACCACAAGAGTGTTGCTCAGGGGTAATATATATATATATAAACTTTTTTTTTTTTTTAAACAGCCACAAACGATGATGCGTATGACTGTTGGAAGATCGTGTTATTAATACAGGCAGACACGGAGGTGTTTAAAGGGACCATTGGGAAACTGCGTACAGCAACACACAAATCTGAAATGGAATGAGGCCCAGAGTATTCCTCCAGAATCAACACACAGGGGAGTTAATTAGCGCTCAAAATACATCACACAGACACAGCCACAAAGACTGAGGATGTACCTCTGGTGGAGTTTATGTCCCTTGTATTTACACACATGCCAGGTGGGAGTTACTGTAGGCGACTCAGGTCTTTGTTGCACTCATGTTATGCATTAACTCCCTTGTGTGCTCATTCAGCAATGCACAGTGGCACCAGAAATACATTTGCTGTGGGGGGGGGGGGGGGGGGGGATGCAATGCTTACACAGTTGTTTGCAGTCTGTGGTCAGGTCAGCAGTATGCAGCTTTTTCGATTTGTTTTGTTTGTTGTTGTCAGTTTAGGCCTTGTCATAGCTGTCAACCCCTTTTGGGAGTAAACCTTAGTCAAAAGTTTGTGAACCTGTATTTCCCTTATGCAGGACAGTTTGTTTTTTGTTTTTGCTGGTGGCAGCGGCATTTTGAATTCCAACTAGCATGTTTAGCAGCGGAAGGAAAACACAGTGATGTGCAAAATACACATGCGCAACTTAAAATCTCACTTCCAATGAGATTTTTTAGCCTATTGCACTAGGCCAGTCAGTGTGCATTTGGCAATGGCGTGTGTCGGCTGCTTGTTCAACAATTTTTCAGTCTTTTTGCTCTGTTTTACACTACAACAAAATCTCATGAAACTTACGTTTTCCTGTATCCGTTTTCCGATATGGCCATATCCCCCCAAAACAATGAAAAAACTGTATTTTATACAGGTATAGGTTGACAGGTATGCCTTGTACAGTGCAGAAACTGCTCAAGCTCGGAAGACCTGAACAGGGATAGGGTAGCTTTAATTCCATGTATGTTTATCTTTGCTCAACTAACAACTGGCTTTGATCATCTTGGGTAACGCAGTCTGTTCATTGACGAGTGTTGGGGTGGTGGTGGGGGTGGTTCTTGGAGGGAGAGGGGGGCTCTTTCTTTTTTCTTTCTCCCTCTCTTTTTACTGTAGATGGGTCTCCAGCATATTCCCCTCTACACATCAAGGCTGATTTGATGAGACTTCAGAAGTTTAAGGTATTTGTTTCCTAGCATTCTGAAATGCCACTAGGGTTGTGTGGTGCATTTGTGTGTCTGTTTTGTACTCTCTTTTTTTCTCCATTTGCACCTTCTGTTTTGTATCAGTCAAAACGGCATATATATATATATATAGATATATAGATATATATATCTACACACCTACAGCATTAAGTGAAAGCACTAGGTTTTCAGTCGCCTGGTCACTGTTTTGATTATAGCATTTACTTTGCCATCATGGGTTCTTCTTGCAGTTTTGCTTCCTTTAAAAAAAGTTTTTTTTAAAGTAGTAGTAGTAATAGTGCTTGTGTATAACTAGACCAGGGCAAAATACACAGCAAATAACCTACCTCAAATACCAGCATTAGAAACTGTGTTTATGTCTGAGGTTCAGTTGGTGTTTTGTAATCAGTGCCTTTTGTGTCAAACAAAATGGATGTGAGAGCTACTGGGAGAGAGCGACTGCGATGCTTGTGGAAACAATGTATGCAGCCAGAACATCAGAAGCGTACACTCTGTGATAACTCAAAGAGGGAGCCAGAATTTGGTCGGACACATGCTGCATTTCCTTTCAAATGAAACTGAGCAGCTATTCAGCAACAATACAAGTTGAATATGTTTCTGTGTGTCTGTTTTGTGCTGAGCTTGTGTTGTTTTCTGCATTTTCATTACTGTGTCCACACCAGCTGTGGCTGTGTATTCCGCATCACAGGCATTTTGGACTTGATCTTGGAATTTTTTTAAAACAAAAAAACATTCACGTGCTAGAAGAACTTTCAGAAAGGCAAGTGTGGTCATCACAAAAGTAATGTGCTCTGAAACAGAACAGTGTGAAAATAATTTAGATTTGTGACACCGATCCTCAAGTTCGTCAAAAATGTTTTCATCATGGGTGCAGGAACAAGTTCATCAATACCTCACAAATGACAGGCAGTCTGAATTCAACAATCTAGTCACAATCACCTTGTTATGTGGGTTTGGTATTTATGCAACACAAAATAATCACGTACTGTTGGCATTGTTGGTAGCTAGATAGACAATTGGTTTTTAACGCCCAGTCAACTATTTTCACGTTCTACCAAAGAAAGGAAAAAGGCTAAAAGATTTTAAATTTCACACTTTCATTGGTCGTTTTCAAAATGACATGGCAGTGAAAGGGTTAAAATCAGGAAAAAGTGGTCTTACTAGAAGGTTAGACTTTGGTGAGGGGTTATATGATATGGCAGTAATTACGACAAGAAGAGACTTGTAGCAGGGTTGTCTGTCCTGAGGGTGGTCTTTCATCAGGGTTGTCTACCCTTAAATATGACCTACAGGCTTAAGTGGGCCTTAAAAACCAATAGCTTGCTTACTCGTCAGTAGTTACACTGTACATTTATGTTTTTTTGCCTGCCTGCATAATTGTCAATACATTTGTTGTAGTGTTCCAGGGCATGCCAGATGCTCATGCATACTCCAGATTGCATCACTAATATTTTTGGGGATTCTACAGTCATTTGCAAAAGTTTAAAACCAGACATGATTTTTTTAATAAATTTGACAAAACTGATTTTTTGGCCTGCATACCAAATTATGTGTTTATTTCACCAAAAGCATAATATAACACAGTTTGAAAAGTGATGAAATCTAAAAGTTTTTAGTTGGTTAATGGTTTTGTTTTTGTTGTTTTTATTTTCTTGTTTTTTTCCTCTCCCTCTCCCTCTCTCATTCTCTCTGAAATTGCCTCTTTCTTTCCTTATATTCTTCTTCAACCCAAATTGGATGTTGCAATAAAAATATGAAATTAAATAATCTGACATAGCATAAAAAGGCTTGAAAATTGCGTCTGGTCTTAAACCTTTACAAATGACTGTATATAAAAAAAAATCTTTGCGAGCATGTGCTTGTGACAGCACACACTCCATTGCGAGATGGTAGCAGTGGCTTTATTGGATACAATATGCCTAATCAACAGGGACAGTGAAAAACCATACCAAAAACACAGCAGTGAATCAGTCTCGTTTCCATGTTGACTGTGCAGTTTTTGTCACAACTGTTACATACTTTGATGGTGGTTTGCCTACACCTGAAGCTGGCAGTGATTTTTGTCATTTTAATGACAATATGGCAGCAGTTTCAACCCAGAACAAGACAGATTACAGAAGTCAGAGTCAAACTCCTGATTTTTCTTTGATTGCATCAATAGTGTCATCACATTTCTCTCTCCCTTGATCTGGCAAAATGACTGTGCCAGCATGCACGCAAGATTGGATTACTTTGGTGGTTTGGAGGGTTCAGCAAACTGACAATCATCGTCGTCATAGTCATTGTGTTTTGTGGAGGCTGTCTCAGATTTAAGTGCAGGTCACAACACCAAGTAAGAGCATACATTTCCCCAATTCATGTAAAGTGGCTACCCTGTACTACCAATTAAAGTGCATAGTCAAAAACTGATTGTTTGATTGCAACACTGGCTTGTTCGACATTGTTTTAACTTTAAATGCTCCCCCCTTTTTCTTCTTCTTGTGTGAGCAGAATAACTTTTAAAGCTCACTTCTTTGTGTCTTTATGTGCTTTTTGCTTTGGCTTCATAAGAGTTAATGTTAACTGTAACTTGGATTTCCTTTTGACCTATTTGTTTTCATGTGTATTGTTACCAGCTGTTATTTTAATCCAACAACCACACATCACCCCCCCCCCCCCATTTTTTTTTTTTTTTTTTTAACCTCAGCAGGTAAATTTGCTCAGAGATTAAAATGACCAAGCCATCTCTAGGACCTTCTTGGCAACAGTCTCAGTGTTACCTGCACATCTTATAATTATATGCAACTTGACTTACATCTGATTCTGTCTTGTTGGAGTGCTGAACTTTGAGAATGTGCAGTGTTAAATATTTGGGCATGTAATCATACATCAGCTTGTAAATGATACATCTTCTGTTGCTTTTCCAATTTCTGACTGGTCATTGTGTTTAAGAGACGTTCTCCATTTGGTCGAGAGTTGGTTGTTGTCCCTTTGTTTTCTTGTTGAAGTGTTTGCAGAGTTGTGAATCAGTCGTGTGATTCGAAGAGTACATGTATGTTAATTAGATACATTAATCAGGTCTTAAAATCTGTCCATTTAATGTCAAGGTCAGTGACATTGTTGGCACTGTATCTGATTCTAAAAAAGCTGACCCAGTTATTGCCAATGGAGACGCACGCAGGCAAGGAAGGAGAAGCATGGTCATGGTCTCAACTCCCTCCAATGGAGAGAATTTGCTCATCTTCTGCAAGATGCCAAGTGGGGCAGCGGCTTTCAGCTGTTGGGGTGAATTTGTTCCATCTGCGGGCCTGGCAGCACATCATTCCTCTTCATCGGCGGTAAACCCAACGACCATATTTGTTTGTACACATACGGAATTTCGTCGAGGATTTGTATTTTTAATGTCAATTTAATACTAATAAGGATTTTTCCTGGAGGCTTCTTGTGCCAGATTGCTGGTCTTTAACTAACAAGATGCCTAGCACTAGAACTAAGTGAGATGCTTTTTTCTTTTCTTTTCTTTTGCAGCTGGGACTATTTAGACGTGTAGTCAGCAGCGCCAGTTAATATATTCACTGGACAAAGTGAGAGACCCTACTGATTTCACAGGCTAGCATATCTAGTTCTTACTTACAAAGACCATGTTGATTTCATAGACTAGTGTATGTAGTACTCGTTTACAAAGACCATACTGATTGCATAGATTAGCATAACTAGTACTTGTTAATTTTTTTACAAAGTATTGAACCTTGTTACCATTTGTACCTGTGTATGAAAGACGTGTATGGGAAGTGTGTTAACTTAATTGCATAAGTAACCTGTGACATTTATATTGTAAAAAGCTCTAACAAAATAAAAAGTGCATATGGTAAAACTACAAAGTGTCATGCTGATATCAGTTCCAGTGTCAGAGCACGTGTGTGTGTGGATTTTAAATTTCCATAGCAATAGTACAGTTCTTGTTTAACTGCATGGAGCAGTACTGTCCTAAACTTCTTTTGAGAAAGCATTAAAACCAAGCTGATACGGAACATACATTTAAAACACACACACACTCCAAGCATTGATTTCTGGCACCTTCTTCCAAACTCTGCAAGATTTGGTTACGCCACTGAAGGGGCACTCATTATCTCCGCACAGCTGTCCACCGACACAGTCAGCGCCCTCCGAAAGGTTTGGGTACTGATAAGACTGTGGAAACAACCTAGCGTATAGCACCCAAGCACACATGTAAACATGAGACCACCCCGGGTTAAAAAAAGAAGTAGTTCTGTCTCAATTCAAACAATTTTGGTTTTATTTCAGCTGGCATACGCAACATGGCAACATAAAACAAATGTCTAATATAATTTGAGTTGTTTGTAACAAACATACTACTGTTTGAGCACCAACAAAAAACTGCTTGTGAGCTGACAGTTTTCTGGGACCTATGGCGTAACTAAATACGGCAGTGGTTAAAGGAAGGATGTCGTAAACCAGTGCTTGGAGGTTCACACACACACTCAAAAAAAAAAATGAACCCAATATATATACGTCAAGCCTTTTCTTTTTTTTATCTTCTTTTTCCTCATGGCACATCAATATAGACTTGTACTTCAAATGGAAAAAAGAAATTGTGCACAGTACAACAAATGACACAAAATAAAATTTGAAAAATGACCCTTTTATGTGTAGTAAATCAGTCTTGCAATATTTCACCGGTTCCATTTCAAGATCCACAGTAGCCGAACAGTTTGATCTTTTGGAAATTTAAATCTTACAATCAAACTTTCATTATAATTTCAGAGATTTTTTTTATTTTTATGTACCAACAAAAGCATGTTAAAACAAAAAAAATGAGGAATCTGCTTACATCCTTTTCTGGGTATAGTTTTTTGTTTTCCCTGGCATGTTTGTCCATGAGGCTTTTGCCTACTAACCTGGCATTGTGTTTGCAGGAAACACAATAAAGTCTACTCAAAAAAATAAGTTTTTTTTAATGCACACACAATATATAGTTGCAGATATATATGTATACATTTTTATTTCTAAATTAAACATAAAATGTACACCAAAACTCGCTATCAAAAATGTAGCTAGCTGTTGTAGCTGTCTGGAACACTGAAGAAAAGCAAACATTTTCATTTTTAACTTTTTTGCATTCCTTCTCTCTTCCAAAAATGCTTTTCACCAGTGGAAGAACTTCCACCAGTGGAAGAACCCCACCCAACCCAACCCACCTGCACAACAGTACTGCCAAAAAATAGTCATATAAATAAAAGAACTGTTATATAGACACCCACCTTTCCCTTTTCAAGGCATGGTAAGTTTGTGAGCAACCAAAGATGTCTTAAGCTGGTCGATTTCATCTACACCCTCTCCCCTGACCCCAACCAAAGAACTTTGCAATCTTACTGCAGTAGTGAAGAGTACTAGGGTTACAACACTGACAAGACAAAACATGTAAAAATGCTTTTATATGCTGACAAGCAAACAAACTGTAACCATACGAAAATACAATTATTGTAGTTTGTACTAACCATCAACAGGGTGACTAAGCAGGCACATAAATCACAGAGAGAAAAAAAAAGTCCTCAGCAACAGGTGGACATGGTGTTGTGTGGCAAGCATGGGAACTATGTAACGTGAGCCACAACGCAGCTTTGTGGAGACTTAACAAATGACGGCAAAAAAAGGTGTGGAGATAATCCAAGGGAGGTAACTGCACTGCATCCCACCACCACCTTCCAAGCCCAGGTTTCCCACACCCCTCCTCCAGTCTCTGCCACTATTTACAACTCACCTCAGACATCTCTGTTACAGCTGCTCACGGTGCCTATGCCAGCACAAATGATACCAAAAATGGTGATGGCACTATTTGGCATCTGGTGCAGATGCACCCAATGTTTACGCGAATATACGCAACCTCCTCCAGCTACACCCAGCAAGCAACTTGTGCCTTATGTGGGAACCAACAGATTTCTAGCCATTAGTTCCTGAAACATTTGATTTGCAACAACGTTGTGCACAGTACTCAAAGCGACAAGTCAAAAAAGACCACAATCATCACAACAGCTTGACAACTTTGGGGCGATTTGGGTACAGCTTTACAACTTTGGGGTGATTTGGGTAAACAGACGCATGTGGAATTGAGCAGACACTGTTTTGTAACATAGCAAACCACGACGGAGGCTTGAGGGCAGAAGGATGCCAGAAACCGAGGATTGAAGCGTTGGTATGAAACTTCACAAGTGATGCCACCTCACTAAGCGAAGCTGATTCGCATAGCCCATCCCAATACCTTGCCCCTGCCATCAGCTCCAAAGGGGCAAAGCATTGCTATCACACCCCAACAACCGTGGGCACCTACACAGTGCTAATACGCATACAAAGCCTGGAAAACGCTGAATCAAAACCACCCCTGCATATCAAAGAGTGCTGCACCTGGCTCAAAAACCAACCCAAATATCAACGTGGTGCCTGACTGGAAACCAACCAGTCTCCAAGGCACAGCACCAAACAAGGCATTGTCTTAAGTGCTGAAAAAAAGTGGATTGCGAAGAGGGGCGGTGTTTGTAGAGGAGTCCAGTTACAAAGAAACTCCAGTTACAAATAAACTGTCAACAGAAGTTTACAGAGGGGTCTTGAAACAGGGGTTTTCTCCTGAAAGGTGGTCATCACCAGGCATTCCAACTTCCATCACTGTACCCTGTGAGTACAGCTGCACTCGAACAGTGTGTATATATACATATTTGTGTGGCGGGACAGCTAGACTCACACACAAGCATAATTATTCTTATATATTCCATAGATATGCACACACACACACACACATTCACCATTTGTTTGGTCAGGATAGGGTCAGTATAACGAAGCAGCCCTTGCACCCCCCCCACCCCCCCAATCTTCCAAGTGGTACCATGAATGGAACATGCACAGGTATACTGTGCCAGATCAGGAGAGATATAGGAGATCAAGCGACCAATGCTGAACATTAAAAAGAATGCACACCTGAGGTCATTTGACGAAAACGTTTCAATTTTAATGGTGTCTTCTCAGCATTCAACATTCAAACCATGCATCGGACATCTCACAGTGGTTATAGTATGCTGATTCAGGTCAGTTCCTCTCTTTTTTTCTTTTTCTTTTCTTCCTTTTTCTCTGCTTCACACATTTCTCTGCAGACGTACATTTACAACTTGGGTGGGCATGGTGTTACTTTTTACGACCAACAAAAACGTGAGAGATGCAACCTAGAAGTTTGGCAGCCCTGCCCTCACTTCACAGTGCCTTGACTTGAAATTCATTCAGCCAAACAAACATGACGCACAGTATCTGCTGGGCAAAGATATTAGTAAGAACCAGAATGCCAGCACCAAAGGACCACTGCAGTCAGTGCCATGACTGCAGTATGTGTGAGTGAAGAAAAAATTCCCTTTAATTGTTATGATTGCAATAAAGTATTCTGAATTTGAATTTGAATTCTGTGCCCTCTGTCTGCCAGAAACCATGAAATTTTCTACAGCAAATCTGCAATGGTCAATATCAGGAAGGTTTGAACTCCATCTAGTTCCACTCAGTCCCTTGTGCTAAGAATGAATTGAGCCATTCATTCTCTAATGAAAGGGATGGGTAAAAAAAACAAAAAAACATTTAAGTCTAAAACAAATGAGGCTGAATAACTTCACAGCTGATGTGAGAAAAACATCTCTGGGAACAGCTGACTTCGAAGGAGTTAAATTAAAATGTACACCGTATGTGCCTCCAATGAGACAGCACCAGTAAACACAAAAATATCTAGACACTAACACACAGAGTGAAAATAGGTCTCCCTCCCTGCACCCCCCCCCCCCCCCCCCCACATCCCACCAGCCCTGCACTTTGTGTTGTGAGCTACTTTTTTTCTTCTGGGAGTGGAGGGAGTGCTTTGACGTAACGCTCCCACAGTTTGATGGTGATGTTCATTCCCACACCAATGGTGATAGCACCGACGACCATTCCTTGGGCGATCACACGGAAGTGCATGATGTAGACGGAGGCAGACATATTGCCCCGATTACGATACCCATAGATGCCATAGGCCACTGCTCCCAGCAGGCCCCCGACACCTGCAAACACCAGAGAGTCAACATAAATAGTTTCAGGGGCTGAGACAGTGAGAGGCAGAAATTCTGCAACTTCATACAAATAACTGCACACATACTCACACTTCAAGGGAGCATTCTCAGCCAAATCCTGGATATTCAGCTGGCAAATTGAAGGAGCATTCTCAACCAAATCCTGGATATTCAGCTGGCAAACTGAAGGAGCATTCTCAGCCAAATCCTGGATATTCAGCTGGCAAACTGAAGGAGCATTCTCAGCCAAATCCTGGATATTCAGCTGGCAACCTGAAGGAGCATTCTCAGCCAAATCCTGGATATTCAGCTGGCAAACTGAAGGAGCATTCTCAACCAAATCCTGGATATTCTGTTAAATAGCATTCCGAGTGATACAGCGATAGTGTAGACTTTGTATAAATTGCATGCATACATACCTTACTAAGTTGTGTAAGTATGCCTTCCAACAACCCCCCCCCCCCCCCCCCCTGTCATCATCAATGCTGTTTTGAGGGCTTAATGTAAGCACCTTGGGTTCATCCAAGATGGGACACCAGACATATCCTTTATTATTAGTAGTAGTATATTACTGCCCGAGCAACTTTTCACCACAACTATACGGGAGTACAGTAGCACATGTACTAATCACAATTTAGTAGTAATCAAGCAAAGGCAAACAGAAGCACTATGAGCTTACCAGCTGGTACAAAGGGTGCATCTCTGCATTTTCTCCAAAATTTATTCCAATGTGACTCATTGAACTCAGATGAGCTGCTTGCCCCTCCAGACATGATGCTGTTTCGTCAGATCAACTTGGAAGCCTGCAAATAAGGTATTCTTTGCTAATGGTAACAAAGAAAGGGAGAACTTGACATAATGTACTGTATCATACTATCAAACACAACTTAACTATGATCTGAGCTTGAAACAAACTTTTTATTAATATATATATAATAAAAAGTTTGTTTCAAGTTCAAATCATAGTTAAGTTGTATTATATCTATCTATCTATCAAAAATAATAATGGATATATATATATATATATATATATATATATATATATATATATATATATATATATATATTATGTCCATTATTATTTATCTATATATATATATATATATATATATATATATATATATATATATATATATATATATAATATAAGACAACAAATGTAGTGTTCTATTTCTAGTACCTGAACTTGAACTGCAGTTTCCATCACATTTGTCAAGAACATATTTATGAAAATAGCATATCTTTCTTTAACAATTTTATTTTTAATTATTAATAATATAATGGATACTTTCTGCAACATAGTTCATATGTTTTAATTAACATCAGGGATTAAATTCAAACACCTGTCAGAGCTTTTCTGTGTTTACTAATACTATTTCATCTTCAGTATGAGTAAATTGTATTATGAAATCAATCCTTGTCAGAGACACAAGCTCCTGGAGAGAAAAGAGAACATTCTGCACCAACTTCAATCACACTCACACACACACACACACACACACACACACACACACACACACACACACACACACACACACACAAGCCTCTGGTGGGAGTCTAAAACAATGAAATAATGCAAAAATAAATCAATGTTTTCAAGTAACTCAAAAAAAACTTTATTGTTATAATGTCAAGTGCGACTGTTCCCTGCAATTTACTTATTCAGATAAGAGGTTGCAATGGCATGAAACAGTCTGAAACTATCTGGAAACCTTTCTCCTAGAGTCCCACGCCAACTCACCCCAGACCAAAACAGTATATATCATGATAGAGATAGAATGCTTTCAGTTTCACACTCCCATTGTATCAAACTCAAACAGTCAGGCTTTCACCCTGTCAAAATAATCTGAGGAGAAATATTATGTGGTTGTCAAAACACTTGGAGCTAGTGGTTGCCCATACATTTGCAGCTATCACATGAAAATGGTGTAGTTTGCAGTGATCATACTATAATTTTTTCAAACTGGTGTGACATCTATAAGGTGGCAAAAGTGCTTTGTGGAAACTAGTCAGATATCACTGTAACTTGTCAGATACATGTCTGTCCATACTACTACTGGAGCTGCACTAGCAAATACCCAGCTGCCTTCCCATCTAGAACACATACACGCGCATACACACACACACTGATCTTCTTTTTCTTCTTCTTTTTTTAAATCAGTCAAACAAACTAACACTTGTAACAGACCAACTGCCAATTTTTTTTCTTCTGATACAAGCCAATTTTAACCTGTAAATACTAAAATGCCAGAAATTATCAGTTAATGCAAACTCAAATTTGCAAGAACCAGGCACTGTGCTGACCATGCCAGAGTCAATCTTTCTAACAATGTTAGGTTCTCTGAAGAAAAGGGAAAAAAGTCAGTGGTCTTGCGCTCTTCAGTGTCTTGCAAAAAAGCTGACATATTGCAAGCAGTGACACCCGACATGCCCAGATTAATAATAATAATAAAATAAAATAAATGTACATTTATCATACGCTCATCAACACCCTGAGCGCTCACATGTTATATATTAACCTAAAATAAATACAATATTCTATACACACATACAGCACCTACCAAAATTTACACAAAGTATTATATGGAAACACACTCACACAGTGACACACTCACACACACAATAACTGTAGCAGAAACTGGGTATTGATATTAGTTGGGGTGGAAATACTGTGAGATTATTTATCATATTCTTTACAACCTTTTCTCTACACTTGCACTAATTTTAGCTGATCAGATTTTAGAAAATTAGAATCTGTTTCAATAATCATTGAACATGGATTCCTCCCAGTAGAAATCCAGTTTGCAACCACTGAACCAGCATTGGCATGATTTAAAATCCTACCAGCAGAGATCACTATTTTGATTTCTTCAAGGAGAAATCTGAATTTCAATTTCTAACGGTAAAATTTGCAATCCAACCACATTTTGATTTGTAGTAATTGTACCCTGACATATTATATATTTATATATCTATCTATTATTACTAATATTAGTTACTAGTTTTACCAGCAGAATTTGAAACAGTGTTCAACTGATTTCAAAGGCTACTGGCAGAAATTAGAATTGGGAACTAGTAACAGTAATACTAGTTACAGTAGTCATACTTCTGCATATGTGCTGTTTATGTTAGACTGACCCTTCAAAATTGCCCTGGGACACTGTAAAAGTTGTTAAAACATCCAGCCCTCGGACCCTTTAAAAGTCCTTCAAAATTGCTATGGGACCCTGTAAGAGTCTTTCAAAATTGCCCTGGCCCTGGGACCCTGTAAAGTGTAAGTCTTTCAAAATTGCCCCTGCCCGGGGAGTCAGGAAAATGGACTGTTAGCAGAAAACAACAAGCCAGAAAGAGCAAGAGGAGTAGGCAGAAAAACAAGAGAGGAGATAGGAAAGGGGAATCAAATGACAGCCCTGAGATTCCAGACAGGGGGAAGACATCAGGCCCGTCGGTTCGCTATCCTCAAATGGTTTGAGGATGCCTGTGTGCGTGTGTGCTTGTGTATAGAACTGGCATACCACGGAATGAACTGATAATTATGTGGATATGCCAGCGTAGTGCATACTTAAAGTTCATTCCGTCCACACACACACACACACACACAACATTCTCATACCATTTGAGGACAGCGAACCGACGGGGCTAAAAGTGAACATTGCCGACATGAGACATCCCTGGTCTCCCTTGGGGGTGCCGGCCGGCTGATGTAACACTAAAAGGAACGCTGACTGCATTGCAATAGCCGTCCCTAATAAGCCTTACGGTTTCTGTGGACGTTAAGCACCATGTTTACATTGCAATATTAATCTGTCAAAAGGTTGTTTTAAATTAAAAACACCGATTACTTAGAACCTCAGCCCGAAACAATAACACCCTGTCAATGTATACTTACTGATTAGAACCAGGTCTCAGGCAATATGTATTTTCCCATCCAGCCAAAAATAGCATCAGCGACCTTGTTGGGTTGGCTAAGGAATACTACATGCGGGTCCTTCTAAACTGTTTCCAGTTCTTAATACAAGAAAACACAGTGGCCTGCTTGTATAACGGAAAATCCAGTACGCTGAGGTCAGCTGTACAGCACTACAGGCCGTGTGCACACAAAATCAGGTACTCTGAGGTCAGCTGATCACAATGTCACGGTCTGATGTCAGTGACCTTTCACTAGTTCAGTTCAGTCCGTTCTTAAAATGTTATAATCCATGTTCCAGTTTCTCCCCTACTGCTAGGAGTTGGGTTAAATTATACCCTCTCAATTTTATCTGTTAATTCTGCCAAGTCCAACTGCAAATGTTATATGTAGGTCAAACTCTAAAGACGTTCTCAGTCACGCAATGTTTTCCCCTCTGTCACTGAGTTGCCGTGAACAGAAAATATCATAAAAACTGTCAAAATATAAAAATGAAAAATATGCACTTACCGAAATATCAGAATCCCTGATTTCTTCAGTCAGGTTTGAATAAAGCGAAAATGAGCTGACTATTTGTGTGATGTCGACTGCCCCTGTCCACAGCAGTGTGCGTCTGACGGTTCTTTCGGTGCGCCCGAACAGCCTGTTCAACCTGACCCCGCTGCCTGATGCACCAGTTCCCAGACTACTGAACGTGCACGGCGATGGAGGCTACGTGACGTTTTTGGTTGAAATAACCTCCCTTGCATCATTTGACCTTCACCTTGACCTTACCTCAATGCAACAGAAACATGTATGGTGACTTACTAACGTCAAAAGGCATAAATAATAATTACTACTAATTACCCTAGTAAGCGGCTTACTAGCAGCAAACAACAAATTACTAATTATCTGCACATAATTATTAATTTTGTCTTTTGACTCACATGTAATGGTTTCAGTACTTGCATCACTGAAAAGCACAGTTATTATTTTAACATGATAAAATTTGCAATTATGTGCAGGCATAATAGTTAATCTATGCCGTTCATGCTGTTTTTGCAAAGGCTTACTTGAGTCAAAGTACATAATTATAATTATGTTCATCTATTTGTTATGCTGA